>JAGTTF010000120.1:0-24123 GCA_019095985.1 Streblospio benedicti | reverse complement strand
GATACCTACTTAGTTAATATATGATGCTTTTATACTTAGATAGTATTGATGACTAGAATGTAAAATATTTACTGTATTTGTGACAACCCTGGACAAATGCGCATCACTCCATGTTTTATAATTTTTGCCAGTTATGTGGTTTTAAAAAGCATGAGATTAGTGTAATCTGTTTTGTATCAAGTTTGAGATACATTCTCATTCATATTTTGCCTGAATTACGTCTTTACAGCCACTATATTCGTCATTTTCTATCAGATGACCTCAATTTTGAAGGTGGGTGGTCATGTATTGCAGACTTAGCAGCAGAAACCAGCCCATGTGAGTTGAAGTAAATTGCATCAGTATGTGCCAGAAGTATTCTTATAATGCATGGACGGCAAAAATTGTGCTCAGAAATGATTTTTAGCCCGTTTAGAAAATCCAAACCGCCGATTTTAAAAGTAAACATTTTCCTCACAAAAGCTCTTGATTTCCTCACAAACTCTGCTTATACCTCACATTAACTGGAGATTGATTGAACACCGTGAGATGGATTCATTGTAAAGCTATGTTCATTAAAAGAATTCTTGTTATAAAATGTAGCATTTTTCCCATTATGATTTGGCGTATCAAAACCTGAAACATTTTGGACAAATGATTTCTGAGCATAATAATCTCCATTTGTATATTGCTGGTTATGAAGTGCAGCATTTGGCGTATCAACTTGTTGATTATTTAACATAAAATCCTTTTGCACGGGGTTCGGACAATGATGAGCAAAGCTGCTGTTGTGTGCAGATCCTGGCTGTGAAGGTCCAGAGAATCCACCCACATCGGCCTGCTGCTGATACATTTGGCCGGCAAATCTGGTATCATTCGTGTTCGTAGAATCATACCGATGATACTGATTGTATCCTACTGCATGCTGTGGATGAGAAGGCTGAACATCACTGTATCCATGCTGACCATAATTTTGCTGGAAGTTGACGTCTGCCCCTGATCCAGGCATGTTGTAGAAACCGTCTTGCCGGAGCAGGATTGACTTTACACTCAGATCCTGGGCACCAGCCAGCAAGACGGTTTCTACAACATGCCTGGATCAGGAGCAGACGTGGCAAAACCGCGTGAGTTTGTAACATGAATTATTTTATCAGGTGAGTTCTTTTTGCGTATCACGGCAAGCCTGATGCGCCACAAGAACCAATCCTGATAAAATAATTCATGTTACACAAATGAACCCGGTTTTGTATTTATTATTCTTTTCTTTACAATTATAATACTGTTTAAAAAAAAATAATCCGGCTGAGTACAAGCATGATAACCATAGTATCGCCCCTGTTCAAAGAGGCGTGATAACCCTCTCCGGGTTATCGGACACTTCTGGATCATGATAACCATTGAAATTACATGAAAAAGAACGGTTAAAGTACTTACACGAGAGACTCATGCATGAGGCTATTATACATTGGTCGCCTTTGGACTGGGAGGACGCAAGTGAACCGGACCTTCACGTTCCTCCCCAAAATCGTACACCTGAAACAAGCCAATGGTTTGTCAGGTTTGCTCATATTATGCCTCATAGAATTTCACTGGGAAATATTCCATTTTTACGTGCATCTTACCTCGTGTGACACGGTGTAGCCAGTCTCTATCATATTTTATCGGTCGGCCGTGTCATTTGCTGTTAGTGAGAAAGGCGACATTTTTGCCGTGGGGATGGGCACCAGCAATCAGCTCGGGCAAGCTGATGATGAGGACTTATGGGAGCCGGCGCTTATGACCTGAAAACAGCTGGAGTCAAGGAGTGGTGTGATGGTGGCGGCAGGAGGGCAGCACACATTGCTGCTGGCTGCCGACCGCAGCTAGCACGCTCGACATTCTAATGAAGATACCAACGTTTATGATTATTCTGCTGTCTAATATACTGAATGCTTTGGAAAAGGTGTGACCATGTACTACTGAGAAGCAAAAGCGAGGGTGATTTCCTATATTACTGCAGCTTACACTCAAACGGATGCGCCGATTTTTTGAAGCAAGTCATCACCATTATGCTCGCTATTTGACGTAGCACCTGATTGAGATGCAGTACCTACTGCCACCAGACGCTAAAAAAGAGCTGATGTCAGGCTTATTTGTATGCCAGTCACTTGAAGATTAGCCCCTGGCGGTCTTGTGTGGTTTATCAGGCAACCAATAGTTCCATCGTCCTCATGGGGGTCAATGCTAAAGGCGATGAAAATAAATCAGATACAGTCGTGATTTTAAGACAAATAACGTTTTAAGACAAATTGCTGAAAGCAGTGAAATTGGTTTCATAGATGTTTTATTGCAATTGACCAACAGTTGTACAACTATTCAAAGAAAAAGTGCAGTCTAATTTTGCACATCACAGTCATTGCTGCCACCTTACACTGTGTTAGCATTCTCCATTTTTGAGTGACTTACACAGTGTGTAGTTTAGACATTAGCTACTTGACACAGGCAGGTACGCAATTTCGTCCTGTGATACCGTGTTCTTCTTCCCGGAATAACACTGTAGATCTAATTTCCAAGTAATGACTTCAATATTTGAAATACTAGTACTGTTTCCCATTCATTTTATGATGTGAGACATTGCTGGGGTGAAAAAACCTGAATCTAAAACCTCTTTGCCAACAAGTAAGCCTTCACCACCAAGAACTTTTTGTACTAAGTAAGCCTTCCCCATCAACATCTAAGCAGGATATGATGGACATTTTGATGAGATTGACTGAATGAGAGCTTAACAAATTAATGTAAAAATGTGATTTAATAAATGTGTTTATACTACAAGTGTTTATTCATGGCATCATTTATGATAAAAGAGTCTTAAAATTTGACAACATTTTTGGCGAGTGTGAATTCAGTATGGCGAGTGTAAATTGAAAGTCACTTGCCACATTTGGCGAGTGCTAATCTATCCGAGTTACATACCCTGCACATTTGAGTTTGTAACTTCACTCAAGTTCCGATTTCGACTTCGCTTGATTCATCTTCTTTGACTTATGAAAGTATTCTTCTATATTTATTCAATTAATTACTATTTAAATTACATTAACTGTGTATATATTTCAAAATATCAAAATCTAAACTTCCTTCCCTCTCTCAAATCATTCAAAAGTAAACAACTCTGTTGCTATGATACCATACGTCTGACGTGCGACATGACTACGTGTAAAGCGAACAATTTACGCGCACAATTAATCAAAATTAACCAGAATTTTCATCCTATTCCAAAACACCAGTCAATATTGCAAATTTTTGAATCGCTTCAACTCTGATTCCAAGAAAATGATAACATCAACAGAAATTTGTACAGCTCTGAATTCTTGAATATATCAGGTAAATTAACACACACGGACTGAAATTCACACAACAACAGCAAGGACACAGCAACAGCAAGGATCAAACATCCGAACTACACGTTCATGTTAAAAATTCATACAAGATGGATTTTTTTTATTATTTTTTTTTAATTTTCATTTCCATCATACAAAAAATGGTCTCTGTCGGAGACGGGCCAGCTAGTCCAACTTACATAGCTAGCATGAATAAAACTTTTACAAGTGCCTCTTGATAAATGCTTAGACGTATCGTACTAAATGGCACTGCTCAGTTAGATGGTGAAAACCTCTTCTGCAGGCTTCACAGTAGATAGTCGGCTAAGATGCTGAATTAAGCCAATCACTATAATCTTTATCAATGACAATTGAGAAGAAATCTTAAGAGCTCTGAAAATAAGCATCCCTATCAACCTGATGCTGTCTTCATACAGAATAAATCCATTCATAGATTTTTTAACCAAGCATCGTCATTTTCAAAAATCCCTAGAATGATGTAAATTAGAATCCTTCCATATAAAATTTCTTAAAAAGAATGATAGAAGAAATAGTATTATAAAGTTATTAGATAAATTCTTACAGTAATTCTTTAATATATATTCTAATGTAAAAAATAACATCCTGTAAATATTATTATGTTCATTCTAAAAAAAAAATGTGTCGATTTGAAATACTATTTGTCATGAAATGAAAATAATTGTGAAATTATTAATTTCTGATGATCAGATAAAATCCTAATCTTTGTGTAGAATAGTACAATAAAGATGAACAATAATATATATATTAAAAAAAATATTATTAAAAATTTGTGCAACTGTTTTTGGATTATCATGATTATATTTGACACTATTTCTGTGTAGTCATACATGCCATTTTACCATACAAGTCCGATATGTATAAAATAGATTGTTATCAGTTTCCACATATAATAGGCATTTGAAGATAGAATTATATTTTTTTATATTTTTTTATTATTTATTCATTATTGAATTAACACAGTATATCTACAAAACATAATAGAAATTTCCATCTTTGACCTTTTATCTCTGCACAAGAAACGATTTGGTAAAAGGTACGAGGTGTCTACGGACAGGACATTTTTATGAAACTTTTCCCTTATCATCCTTTTGTACATATTTCAATTCAAACATAACTGGTAATTAACAACTATAAGAAATATCAACAATCTATTCATTTTCTATTAAAAATCACCCTCCAAGTCTCGCTCCAAGTGCACTTATGTATGAAAACGGGGAAGCAGAAAGTAAACAGAGTAAATTTCAATTGAACATCATGTACTAGTAATTGAGTTGAAGCATTGCTTATCTGCTAAATCTTATTACTAAATGTAGCAATAAGTAACACATCAAGGACATTTAAACAATATGCTACCATAAATGAACCTTTAATCTAACTATGAAGTGTCTACGGACAGGACATTGACGCTATCAACTTTACAGTATAATGAATGTGCTGTTCCGGGCTGACAAGTTCCTAAACAATCATCAAAGATAAATCTAATTCACTCCATTTCCCATCAAGTTTAAATCATTTCCTGTGACCTTCTTTATTTCAGTTGTGTTGAATTCATATTGCTCCCTTTCATCAACCAGTCGTGGTTCACTCAGTCTGCAGACTATTGTTGATGTCATCTCCCATTAGATATTATCCTTTTCAGGCCACACGTAGTACTTTAGGTTTAACATTAAAATTCACAAGTCTTATTAAAATCTTATACAAAAAATTAGCAAAATCTCTTTAGTACAGCTGCGTGCTACAGTTGCAGTGAAACAGAATTTGTGTCCTATCCGTAGACACCTTGTGATGAGCTCTAAATTGGTGGTGTGTACAGTTTAATTTGGTTTGTAAACAACTTATTTTGATAATATTATTTCGTTCACTGTAGACAGTTAATTTGAATGGGATTACATGTAATTCACTTTTTGCATTGTTGTTATCCGTAATACTTTCTGGACATTCTGCGCCTTTAAGATTTTTACCGGTTCTGCTTTCAACATATTGTTCAATTTCTGTACTGCTACTTACAAAGTGGACCCTTTGCACCACATAATCCATCTGCCACTTTAATTATGGGCATCAAACCCGCACATAGCATTTTTTGCACTGTTTGAAATTTTATGTCATATCCCTTTGTCTCTGACTTGATGGTACCTATTTTCCATACTCTTTCATTTACTAGTGGTGCTATCAGGTTTGGTACATTACTAGGTCTTTTCATTTCTTCAGTCTTTTCATTAATCTGTTGTACGCTCAAGCTGCCCTGCAGCATATCAGTCACTAAATCTGCCAATTTACCTGACAATGGTGGTCCATCCACTTTTTTGGCATAATCCGCCCTGATGTTTGCCATAATGTTGTCAATGGGCTGTTATCACTGTCCTGGTCAAGTCCTGTGGACTCATGGGCAATATCATCATCTGGTTCTGCTTTCAACACATTGTTCAATTTCTGTACTGCTACTTGTATTTCCACATTGAGCAACTTTTTTTTACTTTTTATTCATACTTATATAATAATATTATATATACGATTACAAATACAAGTACAGCATGAATATTAACAATTTCTACAAAATGGCAAAATATTTTCCACAATATGACAGACATTGAGCAACTTGTTAGATTTCTGAAAATCTCTCAGAGAGACTTCATCACTTTTCTTTTCTTTCTTTTTGGAATGATTTTTGTGGATTTCCGAGCTCTTTTGTACGGATGGAGTATGTCTGATAAAGCCTGAGGAAAAAAATCCTGTGGCGAACTGTTATCATCCTCATTATCCAACATATTTCTCCCTCCAATTACTTGCCTTCAGAAAACTTTTTTCAATAGCTGATGGCTGGTTAGCTTCAGCTGAATTCTTGGCAAATTTAGCTTTCAGGGCTTTTTCATGTAGAGGATTTTTTAAGTGCTGCCGAACTGCTCCTCTTTTCACCCTCTGACTTCCCTCTACCAGCTAAAAAAATTAATATGTTTTTTAACAATTTGGCAGTAATTTAGATCAGAGCCATTTTCCTCCCAAATAAAATTAAACATATAACAAATAAAACAATTACATATGGCCCCTCAGGAAAACATTTTCCCAAACCCAGCTTAGGATATGAAAAAAGAATTAACCTTTTCCCTCCACCCCCCTTTCCCATCCAAAACCCAGCTTAGGGTACAAAAAAACTAAGTCCAACCCTAAAAAAAAATTTGAGCAGCACTTCCCCCGGTAAAACAACTTTTTCCCTCCTTCCCTCATTCCCAGACCACAAAGTTTTGGGCTGAAGAAAGAAAAAAGATATGGAGTGGGACAGATCCATTTATAAAGACATGAATCATACACCATATCCAACCTACGAATGACTCAATACATGTATTAATAATTTTACTCACGAAGGAAGTACTGTCAGAAGAATGCACTCTACACACCGAGCACCACATTTTTCAGACAATGTCAGTCTCCTTGCCATTTTGATTCTCCAACTGGTAGTCCAAATCAATATTTAACTTGGTCATCCATTTCTTCACTGTTTTCAAAGAACACGTCACTGGAACCCGGGTTTGATCATCAGTTTTATTGTCGGATAATTTTCTGACTTTGTTTTGGTTCTCATTGTGAGCTTCATTTGAATTCAAGCCTTAAAATAGTTGGGCATCATTCTTCGCCGTTTAACTCTACGCCGGATATGATGATCTTTCAAACCAAATCGGCAATCCCCGGCTGATTCCGCTACGCTCCAAATAGCCTCGTTCAACCAGACTCTGCATTGCATACAGTTGGTGAGTGCACGCCAACACAGGGTCTGGATGATCGAGACTACGCTCCATGTCTATGTCGAGTGCACAAAACATCTGATTAGTTCAGAGTGATTGAAACGCATTCGACAAAAGAAAAATACCGAAAACTTCCGGAAGGTCAAATGTATGGGCTGTCTACGGGAATTTCGTAGTAAAACTTTGTACCCGGGAGAAACAATGTCCAGACGCAAAATTTTGCCCTGTTCTAAAATCTGCAGACGTAATTGACATTTGTTACACGCATTTAGCGTCATAGCGTCCGTCAATTTCGAAATCTGATGGAGTATCTCTGACAAGAACACAGGAAAGAAATCTTCAGCCATCTTCTGTGGCAAGCTGTTATCATGCTCATCATCCAACATATTTCTCCCTCCCGACCCCATAAACTCATTTAACTGTTTATTTAGTGCCCCAAAACCATTGTCCTTGGGCTCATCATTCAATAATTGTTGGGAAAATGTTGAGGGCTGTTCCTCATTCCCTGAACTGCCACGTGGCTGAATAGAATTATCAGGTCCTGTGGCCATATTGTTTTCCAGCGGGAATTATACGTATGCCTTCATGTGAAAGACCCCCTGTGGCTGATTTGTTTGATAGGCCTGTGGCCGACATGGAGGAAAGGCCTGTGGCCAATTTATCAGATTCACTGTGCCCTTTGGGCAGTTTCACAATTTGGCCTGTGGCCGATTTCGAGGTTTGATTTTGCCGTGTGAGAGTTTTTGATGTAAGGCCTGTGGCCGATCTATGAATCTGCTTTTGTGCTTTTGCACTGTGGCCTGTGGCCGGTTTGTTGGTTTTACCTTTGCTATCACTAGTTTTTGTAGAACTCTTCTTATCTTTTGTTCTACAGTCATTGTCGGCAATTCGAATTGCCTCATCCGAACCCACGCGGTTGTGGACGATAAAAGAGTCCAGATTGTTATCCATCCTGCCAAATAGCTTATTCTCCACAAATCACTAATTATTTTCCTTTTAATGTACCGTAATAGTGATCTCTTCTATTCTAATGACTAATACTAAACAGTTCCAGATAAACTTTGATGAATAACTACGATAAAACGAAAAAATCTATGTAAATGCCGAACATGCGTCTGCACAGTGTCGGAACAACTTTCGTAATGCCGATGAACGACTTCCATGTTGTTTTTTTTGTTGTTTTTTTTTTTTTTTTTTATTCCCATACTGGTTCTTTGTTCTTTATTTTCACAATATACAAGATGAACATCATGTAAAAAACATTTTTATTACAATTGTTAATTAAATCACAAATAACATCATAAGAAGCTTGAATATAATATAATCATTTCGTTTATTTTAGCTATAGATTATATGAATTGGAAACAGGCATAGGTATATATAATTTCACAATTACTTTATATCCAGTTTCATTTTTGATGTTCACAGATTTACTTATTAACCCATTACCCCTCACGTTTTATTACATGACAGCCCTTGTATCCTCGCAAATATTTGCAGCGTAGCGCGTATAAAATCTTTCCATTTGTCGGAGCTGCATTGCCAACTTTAAACTACCATAATTTCCTTAAAAATGCTCATATTTCAACAATCTTTTCACCAAAATACAAAGCAGCCATTTTGGCTTACCCCATTCCCAATTTCACAAATGTTTTGAAACAAGCAACACATTTCCAATGGCCATGTTTGGATCAGTTAGGACTGCGGTATAATACCCGAAATTTGCAGCGTAGTTTTGAATAAATAAATCACGATAATTTAGAAAATAATTAAAAATATTTATCGGGTGTTTTTGGAACTCATTTCTATATCATAATAAAGCTTAAGCTTTTAGAAACACGAATATCTATTTCTCATCAAGATTGAACCATTATGAGTATGTCTACAACGAGATCAAACATTGAGGTTTTTCCGTGTAAGTGCAAATTAATGCTTTCAAATGAAACTTTTATACATTCTCTCAAAAAATAAAACCTAAACATCAAAATAAATTATACACGACGATTCCTCATACGGTTTTACATATAGTAATCTTGTTTTAATCACGATGGCACCGCTCCTATACCCCAAACGAATGACTTGTGGAACTAAGCTGTTGACAGCCAAACACGTGAAATCAGCCGGCCCGTTTAGGCCGATTTGAGGGAGAGGGCCCAAGGCCGGTTATAGGCCGTTTTTTGATGGGTAAAGGGTTCATACTGCAAACTAAAATGGTCAATAATTTTCACATTTGTAGTACTAATACTGTTTGAAGTTCAGTTTAAAGGATAAAACACTTCTCTTTACGGATTAAGCTTTTTAACCATATCACAAGAGAATGAAACAGTATCTTCTCCAACTTACAAGTTAAAATCTTTTTATTTTACCAGGGTTGCCAAGTAGTACGGATGTGGCCGTATTCGTACGAATTTGAGGGTCTGAATACGGGAGTACGAATCTGTACCATTTATAGTACGGATTTCAGTGGTTATGAGGATAAATACAGAAGTAGAACGATTTTTCTATAGAATGAATTTACTTGCGTTATTGCTAACGCAAAAAAATGTAGGCCTACTCGATTGATTGGTGCATGGTAAACAGCTATTGCCAGTTTTACAAATATCGTATCGAATCGAGTTAGCACACGCAGCGCCTCTAGCGGACATGTGGCAAACTATATAGATGAGCGATAATATAATTAAAGGTAACACGGCCGGGAAAGTTTACAGGTAGAAATAGATAATAACTACGTATATATGCAGGTTCTAAAGCACAATATAATTGTTTACAATGAAAAATAAAATATGACAGCATATAAAACATACGCTGCATATTGTTATCGTATACAGTTAAAATGCAAGTGCACCATTTGCGACTTGTCAAATGCTAGAGACCGTGATGATGTTTGAAAAGGAACCTGCGTGTTTGAAAACTAGTTAACAATAAATTTTGGATTGCATTTGGACTAAAATTTTGGTTGATTTTTCTATTGTGTGTTAAGACAAACTGAAGCAACACGTGATGATGGTGCTACATGGATCCCTGGCATATATTACTTCATATATTACTTACATACATTCTTTTACCGGAATGCATTTTTGCACATGATCTGTGATGAATAAAGTAGTTTAATCCATCCCCGCCCCCATCTAAAAATATGAAGGCATCCGCTAATCGTGGAGGATCATCCCATCCTTATCAAATACTTGAAATAGCATGATAATGCCTTTGACCGTAGCGACGGGGTCTGTGCAATGTATGACATTGCGGATAAATAGTAAAATAATTAAACTGTACCCTCATAAAAAGTCCAACTAAACTTGATGTTTTATAACGTCTTAACAGTTTTCTTCCAATAACGTGTGTACTTGTAAAAAAAAGTATACTTCGCAATATTCATGAACCAAAGTTGATCGATTCAATTCAGTTTAATCCATTTAAAATGGAACATACAAGTTGACTGTGAATACGAACTCCCTGAGCAGTGTACTAGATGCGGTCAGAAGCACATCGACATAGTCTATAAAGTCTATATGAATGACAGAGATTAATATTTGTACCTCTATCTCTAGCCTCACATATACACGACTCCATGCTTCAATTTCAATCTATTTACAACAGCATAAAATAGAAGTATTACACACAAGTATGTTCTCGCAGGTTTTTGGGAGCTAAATGACCCCGGTTTCGCACCTCCACCCCATGCCGGGCTCCGGTACTTTAATGAAGTTGAATTATACTCTATACATTGAAATTAATCAAGTCAGTGTTTTTAGTGTACATTGTACCTTATTTCCTGCTATAAAAAGTTAAATAACGGCAAATAATGAATTTTCCCTCGGAATACTAATTTGGACCCCTAAAATACTAATTTGGGACATCGGGAGTACAGAAATCCTCGAGAGGGGGTTGGCAGCCCTGTTTTACAGATTTTAGCAATTTTTTTAACTACATTTACGCTTCATGTAAACATCAGACTGTTTTCAAACTTTTCAATTCATGTGACGTCACTCGCTACAGGGTGAAGCAGAAGAAATATGACTCAGCCCTTAAATTTCAACAAGCTGTTTGAAAGCTGTATCTTCTTTGCTGGACTTCTTTAAAGATTTTATATGCTTTTTCTTTTTAGGCTATTTCTGTTCACAACAATCACTGGTACATCATATGAAAAGACATGCATCAATATTTAAAGCATCGATAATAAACAAAAAAAGATTATCAGGGAAAACCTGGAAAAATCCTGGAAAAAGGCTTGATTTTTATCAGGCAGAAAGAGTGGGAACCCTGTAAAAAGGAATTTAATAATATTTTTTTACCAAATATTGATAGGTCTCCCTTTTCCCATGCAAGTATGTTGTTTTTAAATTTACTGAATTTTTGAAGCCAGATCTCCTCATTATTGATGTTATAGCCAAATTTAACTCCTAATGCAATCACATGTTCAACCCATTTGATCTTTTAAAAAAATGGTTCTTTGTTTTTCCAAGTGCCAATGTATATGGCTTTTGTTTTCTCATAATTAATTTTTGCCCGAGATGCTTTGGCATATGTTTCCAGTATATCAAATGCGTTTTGTATTGACTTTTCATTCTTACAATAAATTTGAGTATTGTCAGCAAATAAGAAAATTTTGGCTTCAAAATTCACACTGCCTGGAGGAGATGGCAAAATAAATCCATTAATGTTCTTATGTTTCCTTATCGTTTCTGCCATTGGTTCTGCATGTATAAATATGATTCTTTTGGACATCCCTGTCTCATTGGTTTGGCAAGGGTATATAAAGCTTTAGCTGACATCCCTGTCTCATTGGTTCAAACACACCACGTACGATGATTTTGACATCCCTGTCTCATTGGTTCGAACAAAGGAATCGTATATATAAATCAATCAGTGCTGACATCCCTGTCTCATTGGTTCAAATGGATTATAAATGTGTTTTAACAAAGGCTGAATCCCTGTCTCATTGTCTTGTAGATGTATCATGTTCTGTGACATCCCTGTCTCATTGATCTTATAAAATATATAAATCGCTGCTAGTTCGGACATCCCGTTCATTGGTTTGGCAAAATGGGACTATAGCAGAACGTCCGGTTCATGATGGGGGCATCCGGATTATTGATATTCGGTTAAACGAGGTTGTACTGTATGTTGTTTTTAAATTTACTGAATTTTTGAAGCCAGATCTCCTCATAATTGATGTTATAGCCAAATTTAACTCCTTGTTCACATGTTCAACCCATTTGATCTTAAAAAATGGTTCTGTGTTTTTCCAAGTGCCAATATATTGTCTTTTGTTTCATAAGTAATTTTTGCCCATCCCAGTCTTTGGCATATGATTCCGTATATAAATGCATTTTGTATTGACTTTTCATTCTTTGTAATAAATTTGAATTTGTCAGCAAATAAGAAAATTTTTGGCTTCAAATTTTTCACTGCCTTGGAGGAGATGGCAAAATAAATACATTAATGGACATCCCTTCTCATTCTTTCGGCATCGAGTTTCTGCCATTGGTTCGGCATGGAGTATATATAAATACGCTGCTAGCGGACATCCCTGTCTCATTGATCTTGAAATTGGAAAAACCTCACTTAGAAAGCCATTTGTAGATATACAGCTTTTACTAAATTTATACATCATTAAAATCCATTTTTTTAAATTTTTCCACAAATCCAAAGTGTTTTAAACACAATTCAAGATATTCCCATTCTACTCGGTCAAACGCTTTTTTTGGTCAAGGAATATAATAGCTCCATTATCTTCAGTAATGTCATAATAATCAATAATCTCTTGTGTTAATCTTATACTTTCTGTTATTTGTTGTCCTTCAAGAAAGGCTTTTTGATCACTCTTAATAATTGTTTGCAAAATTTTCTTGAATTGAGAAATTTTTGGCAATAATTTTGTAGTCTGTGGACTTGAGGAATTGTCACTTGGAGCCACATTTTCTTGGCTACTTTCATCCATTGGCTCCTGTTTCACAACAACTGCTGTAAATTCTGAAATATAACTCACATGGATTGGAATTGACTGATCAACAGCAAGGATACCTGGGCTAGCGCTAGACCCATCTCAAGTTTAGCCAATTGGCTAAACAGCTTAATTTTTTTTAGCCAATTGAATTTTTTTTAGCCAAGTTTTAATTTAGTATAATACTGTTAGAAATGATGTAGATTTGTTCGACTTGGGAATATATTACATATCAATACTATTTTGTATATATTTTTGACAAAGTGCCAGAAAGGCTACATTTTTTTGTAAGAAGCTCAACCAGTTGCCTCATCAAGTTACTTCGTCAACAGAATTACTACTTTGTATTTATTAACTAGTTCATTCCTTATGATGATTTTTCAGCTATTAATTTACAGTTGCCATTCTAAATTGCACAAGAAAATGATAAATTGTATCAGATAGCATTCAATAAAAAATTGCTACTGATATTTACATAATTTTCAAGCGCGCCAGTGAGAACAAAGTTTTCATACACATCGGACTAGTACTACTGTACAATACTAGTTTCCTGATATATGGACAAGCATTTTATATTTTTATGTAGCATAGATCACTAACCATCTGATCTACATGGCAGTGTGACTGTCAATTGTTGCCGGCTATATTACTTCACATTTCCAATCGGACTTAGCAAAAATGAAAGATGGGTGGCTGACACTCGCTTTTGTGAAGTTCAGGGCGTCAAGTGAACAAAGGAGTTTAGAAAATAGGAAAATAGTAATTTCAACAGTCAAAAAATAGGAACAAAATAGGAATTTTACTTGAAAAATATACATGAAATAGGAATATTTTTTTTCAAAAAGATGGTTTCCCAATCCTCTTTTTCTTTTTTGAGGTAGTTGACTGCTGTTGGGCTATGGCTTTGTCCAACAACTTGTGAGTTTTCTTCTCCAATGATCTCTGTTTACTACTTATTTCGTCTAAATGCTGCATGGCTTGTGCCCTTCTAGTTTTGACGATATCCAGCATCATGGTAGCCACATTCAAACTTTGTTTGTTTACATTGGTGCCAGAGAGAGCATCATGCAATTTTGTGGTTGTGTCATTCAGTAATTCATCTGCATTCATCTCGTTTCATGAGAAATACTTCTTTGTCATCATTGACATTTGCTGATTCCGTTCCCAAACGCTTTATTTGTGTTCCAGCATGCAATATAAAATTAGATGTGTCACATGAAAGGAATAATCCAAGATTTCCACATAACCAACGTGAACATTCTGGCAGCCATTACCTGCTTGCATAAATTATGATAGTTGACAGGTGCCTGCTCAAACTAAGGGGCACTAGATTCACTGATGTCCTACGAACCGGAGCATTATATTGCCTTGTACAGGCATGTTAGTAATTCAATAAAATAATGCGCCAGTCTTTACAAATCTAGTTCAATTAGACGTGCGTAATATGTCATAAATATCCGTGTAAGCATTTATTTGGTGATGACGAAATGCACATAGCTATGGCGGATGTAACAAAATTTCATAAATTCTCTTCATATTTTTCTAAAATTACATCATTATTTACATGTGTCAGCCTTTTGGACAAATGTTCCACAATAAACTGGCTTCATTTGTCATCTGAAACAATAGGAAATAAAAGTTCACGTGCACCTGCGGGCACTAGCCGTATAATACACAGCGTATGTTCGTTCCTGGGCATCTCTCATCTATACAGAGTATTATCTCAGCTCGGCATGTAGGGCTAGAGTGATAATATGATATTGAAGGTATGTTAACAGATCCGATGGTATTTTTCTTCTCTGTTAATTTATTTTAGGCCCAGGACTATTTTTATGCAATATGATATACAGTCGAACTGGTAAACATCGAGGACATTTTATTGTACAAAACAATTTTCGGGTCCTGACTCCTGAGAGTTGTCACACACATCTACCCACATACTGTCAGATGAAGCAACTAGAATTTGACACTTGAGTTTACTCTGACTGCTCGTGTAGTGTAGCACATAGGTGCCACTAAGTTGCTGCCTGTAGTAACGGGCTACTGCCTACTGCCCTAGCTGTGAAATGTTGACTACTGATCGAGTGTATATTTCTTTCCATTTCATACAAATTCTATTTTATTTATACAATATTATTTAATAATGATAAATCACACGTTGGAGATGATTCTAATTTAATCAAATTGATCAGTGGCAAAAAAGAAGATGAATCTGTAAGTGAAATTCTAGAATTATCTGTTGATCATAACACAGGAAAGAGGAAACGAGAAGATACAGACGAAACAGAAAAACTTGAAGAAAATGAACCCCCAGTCAAGAAAGGACCAAAGACAAATGAAAAGTTGGGCTCAGCAAAAGAGATTGATGGCATGGAAGAAGAGGATGAAGATGTCATTTTACTAGATTCTGGTGAAAATTCAAAGGACAATAATAATTCGGTTGATTATAAAAAAATTAATTACCTTACAAAGCAGCTATATGTGGTAGAATGGTTGATGGCACAAACAGGAAAAAAACAGCTATGGTTGCCAAGAAACCCAAAGGTGATAGTGGAGGACAGAAGAGGAAGAAAGTGGAGAGGACAGTTTTGTTGATAGTGATGATAGTGGACGACCAATTGATTTAACAGAAGAGGAAGACGATCTCACAGACGAGTCATCGAAGTAGTTCCGCACACGAGCGACCAACTGAAATAAATTGGAATACACATTCATGTTCTTAGTACACCCTCTATGTTGAGAAATTTTTAACCTATTGTATGGTTAGATGATGGTGTATATCTATCTATCTATCTATCTACAAAGCTTACAAAGGTGATAGTGGAGGACGAATTGATTTAACGGGAGAGGAAGAAAGTGGAGAGGACAGTTTTGTTGATAGTGATGATAGTGTTGATAGTGATGTGGAAGAACTTGATTCTAGTGAACTTGATACAGAGGCAGAAGCTGAATCGCATGATTATCACTGTGATAAACCTGACGAGGTCTACTTCAATAGACCTCTTCAGTATGGCCGCCGAAACACCTGTGCATTCGTAAGTAAAATGCTGATTATTTCTATCCCAAACAAGTAGATTGTTACAAACATTTGTCAAAAAGGTGATACATTTAGTACTCTTAGTATCTAGATTAGTTTTATTTGAGTGGGTGTTATAAAACGCGAGTAATGTAGCATTGAAAATATCAGAATTGACGAGGCCTACTTCAATGCAAAGTGGTGTGATGACGAGCGTTATCTATTCTATAGACGAGGGTTATTTGCATGATTGACGAGGGTTAATTGCCATTTGTATCAGATCTTTACAGCCTTCTAGTGTGTTGATACAGTGATCTTAAGTCAGGACTATATCTTCTTTCTCTGGGCTTCTATGAGGATGGAAAGCTTCATCGGCTGATGATACTTTTTCAGGACATCGACATTGCACTCCCATTGCCGATGGTAATTCAGCAACAAAGTGACAGTTTTGTGCAAATTCTTTTAAATTGTTCAATAGCATGGTGGATTTTTCCGTCTTTCTTGTTGGTTTAGTTTGTTTGCCACTATTTCCGTACAATGCTTTTGTGTATTCCCACAATTCAGTCCACAATGCACTATCATTATAACCTGTTAACACAGTAGAGCTTTCCCTTGTGAAACACACAATTAAAAATAATGCACATTGTTTGGCTGCCATTTGACTGATAATTTGGGTTGTGTAATAAATAGGAAGTTTGTAATAAACATGTGTTACAAATGTTTTTCTTGGAATGGGACACTTCAGTTCAAAAGCAACTTCGTTCGCCTGCCTGTTGTCAATACCAGTACCATCGCCACTGATAACAGCATAAGGTCCATTTTCATGTTCAGTTAATGGCAGCACAACACATCCATCTTCACAATACTTTAAATGAGGGTAATACACTGGCATCACTTTTGCTACAAGTGTAGCAACTGCATTGATCTCATTCGTGGTACCATGATCAAAGCGTGATTGAAGCTCTGGTGATACATTTTCCTCTTCATCATGATCATGGCCAAAAGTCTTCGCAATGTGCGCTTTCTGATCCTTGAGAGTGCCAAATCCCAAGGCACGAAATAGTGTACTGCCAGTTACATAAGCTTTTTTGCGCAGTTTGAACCACTCAGTGGATCTTTGCTTAAGATGAGATGCCATTTCGTTGACGTTCATTGTAGAAATAGCATTCTCTTCTAGCTCTCTCATACATATGTAATTACACTGATTTTCCAAATTCACTTGCACATTCAGACATTTTTTATAGTTTTTAGAGGCACTGTTGATTGTAGCAACTATAAAACAAATGTTGTCAATTTCGTTTAAAAGGTTCTCGTGCACTGGTTGGATTTTATTATGTGTGTTTGGAAGATACTTATCGCGTTAGCAAACTTGCTTTGTCTCCAAGGACCATCAACCTTTTTCAATAACATTTCAACGGCTCTCTTTTTTTAATACAAAATTTCTTAGTACTGAGTACACTGATTACACGTTTAAGTA
The DNA here is from genome assembly GCA_019095985.1 of Streblospio benedicti. Taxonomy (NCBI): domain Eukaryota; kingdom Metazoa; phylum Annelida; class Polychaeta; order Spionida; family Spionidae; genus Streblospio; species Streblospio benedicti. Next base: position 6,569 of record JAGTTF010000120.1, on the reverse strand, counting down.
GTACACTGATTACACGTTTAAGTTGAGAAACTAATTCTTCATTTCTTTCTATTTCACTATTGATGACACCCCCCGGAATCTGCCGAATATGTGTAATTATGCCATCAATGGTGGCTATCGGATCTCTTAGTTCATTCTGTCTTTCCCCCAATGTTGGCTCATCTTCATATCCACAAAGGTCTTCCTCGCCAAGACTTTTGCCATAGCCAAATACTATCTTCTTCCCATCTATCGCAAGCTTACAGTTGTTAGACCGCAAAATATAACCAGCCGCAAAACATAACCAGTTATGTTTTGCGTTAACGCAAAACGTAACTATACCCCTGAAAATGGACTTGGTGACGCAAAATATAACCACTGCCGCAAAATATAAGTAATAATACAATTATCTGATATATATTTTTGACATTGAATTTCTATTATACCACATACTATATGAACAAAACTGTACACAAAATATGTAATATAATACACATTTCAAACCTACATGTCATTAACAAATCCTATTGCAAGACATTAATAAATCAACAGGCATTTCCTTTTGTAGCAATGCCTGTTTTAACACTTTGTAGATTATTATTATTATTGTTTATTTATTTATTATTTTATTCCTGCAAATACTGGTACATGTATGTTTATTGTAAAATGCACAATAAATCGCATGCATCTATTGAAATACATATTAAATCAGGTCTCTCCAATTGTCGATTGCATTTTTATGTTTTGATTAACTGAAAGTATCATAATTACTTCAAAGAGGACTTAGTCTCACTGTTTCAATGTAATACTCTAGATACACTTTGTTCAACAAACACAATAAATTTCGTTAAAGTCCATTGCAAGTACAGTAGTCTACTTAGTATCTGGAGTAAGTGTAAAACACGTAACATCATTGTTGTGATTTTCTTGTATTGCCGTATTAATGTTGTTCTGTAACCCTAATAACGCCTTGTATCAACGCGAAATTCTAGAATTATCTGTTGATCATAACACAGGAAAGAGGAAACAAGAAGATACAGGCGAAACAGAAAAACTTGAAGAAAATGAACCTCCAGTCAAGAAAGGACCAAAGACAAATGAAAAATTGGGCTCAGCAAAAGTGATTGATGGCATGGAAGAAGAGGATGAAGATGTCATTTTACTAGATTCTGATGAAAATTCAAAGGACAGTAATAATTCGTTTGATTATAAGAAAATTAATTACCTTACAAAGCAGCTATATGTGGTAGAATGGTTGATGGCACAAGACACGAAAAAACAAGCTATGGTTGCCAGAGAGGACAGTTTTGTTGATAGTGATGATAGTGTTGATAGTAATGTGGATGAACTTGATTCTAGTGAACTTGATACAGAGGCAGAAGCTGAATCGCATGATTATGACTCAGACTCTTCTCTTGATAGCGTAGATGAGAGGCAATGAAAGATTGCATACGACCAGTTGATAAAGTTGAGGAGACAATGTCAGTCTAAAGATCCTCCTTCATCAGAGGGGGTTATCTCTATATACCGACCGGATTGCTTAATTGCATAATCCCGGTGCGCAAAAATTTTATGCAATTAAGCAATCTATGCTATTAAGCAATCACCTCCTAAGCAATTACGTCTCATTTTGAGAAAAGTACACAAAGAAAAAAGTGTGTATAAACTATTTTATTACATGTATACATTCATTACATTGGTTTGCATACTTGACTGAATGACTTTTTTCAGCATAATTACTTTTAAAATTTACATTTCAAAATAATCATTTATCTTATTCTGTTTATTCTTTTTTCAAAATGTCTTTTGTCAATGTGGTTTCTACTCCAGCCAGTGAATTAGTATCTACTCCTCTATGTTGCATGGCTCTCCTCAAAGTATCTAGTGCCCCCATCACTTCACTCTTTGTAGGAGGTGGCTGGATTGGTTCTTCATCAACATCTTCTTCAATCTCTTCTTCCTTATCCCCTTTCAAATCACTGCATAAGTCTGCATCAGACAGCAATCCTTCTGTTTCAATGACCTCATCAATCTCCAGTTATACCTCATACTCTTCCACCCTAAGGTTAGGGGATATATCATCTTTATCAAAACCCATGAAGACATCCCCAGTATCTTCAGTTAATCCAGCCATAAAACAATTCTGAATGGTTTCAATCTTAACATTTGCCCAGGCATTGACTGCCATGTGTATGGCATCCAGCAATGATATGCTTTTCACCACCTGTCCAGCATTTTGTGCATTTCTAGCATCGATGGTGGCTACAAGTTGTTCTAACAATGCAGAACGGTAATAATGCTTGAAATTTCTTATTATCACCTGGTCCAGTGGTTGAATACTGGAAGTTGTGTTCGGAGGGAGGTAGACAATTTCTACACTTTTTAAGGCAACATCCACATTGTGTGCAGTGCAATTGTCCATTAAAAGACAAACCTTTCTTTTTTGTTTAGAAATGTCTGAATCAAATTCCTTCAACCATTCTTTGAATAACATGGATGTCATCCATGAGTTTTTATTTGATGAATATTTTACTGGGATATTTCTCACTCCCCTAAAACATCGGGGATTTGCAGCTTTGCCAATTACAAATAATTTCCTCTTGTCAGATCCACTCATGTTTGCACAAGCAAGCACAGTTATCCTTTCTTTGTTGAGTTTGCTACCTTGTGGTTTCTCATGTTTGTAAACCATACCGCTATCTGGCAAGGCTCTGTAATAGAGTCCTGTTTCATCACAGTTATAAATATTGACAGGTGCATACCTTTCTTAGATCCCAGGATAGATGTCCTTTATCCAATGAACAGCAGCCTCTTCATCGTGGCTTTGTTTTTCACTGTGGGCTTTTTTAAACATGATCGCATGTCGTTTACAACACCGTTGCACCCATCCCCGAGAAGGGGCATCTTCAAGTCCTCGTTCCTTTGACAATGCTGTTGCTTTGCTGAGTAAACGAGGTCCAGAAACCATGATATTCATAGACCTGGCTTGAGTGTACCACCTCATGAGTGCAGCATCCAAATCATCTCTAGTTGATACCCTATTAGGGATCGTTCACAAATTACGTCAGCCAAAATTTGACCATTTTTGACCCCCCCCCCCCTCGTCAGCTTTCGTCAGCTTTCGATGACCCCCCCCCCTGCCGCGGCTGACGTCAGCATTTTATTCGCTTGTCCAGGTCATCTGAATAATTATTTTAAATTGCTTTTTTGTATATTTTTTTCATATGATTATTTTATCAATTTGTCAGTGCTCATGATGCACTTAAATTGAAACATGCATAGAGTGAATGAAAAAATAAGAAAATGATCCTTAAAAGGAAGCTACTACTGGGTTCTGGTAAAGACAAGATCAAATATTTTTGTTCTCAGAACCATTTTTTTTACTTGACTTGCAGACGTTTTTCTCATGTATCATGAGCGTCAACAGTGCTACTGGCTGCTGAATCTCAGTTAACGCCGACCATGCATGTAATGCAAGTTGGAGCAGGTTCACGGAATCTCTGTGCCTGTAATGCTTGAGGTTGGGCCTGTCACGGTGGATGTGTAGTATTACATTATGTGTAGTATTACACATCCACCTTGACAGGTCCAACCTCAACAGCGACGCAGGCAGAGAGATTCCCGCGAACCTGCTCCAACTTGCATTGCATGACCTACATGGTCGCGTTAACTGAGATTCAGCAGCCAGTAGCACTGTTGACGCTCATGATACATGAGAAAAACGTCTGCAAGTCAAGTAAAAACAATGGTTCTGAGAACAAAAATATTTGATAAAAAAGAATGATGATACATTTGATAATGTAAAATGAAGAATTGAAGCAGTGAACAAAACATTTTATTTCTTTCAACAATTTAACATAATCATGAAACAACAATCTTTATTATATCTACAATGTATCAATTAATTTTTGTTTAAATCGCATGATAAGAAATCATGATTTTGAATTCAAAGTTGCTCAGGAGTGATCCATATCATGTACAAAGGCCTCGGTGAATTTTACCTTTTTAATGTATCACTTTTTTGTGCATAATGCACTCTTTTTTTCTAGAAGTTGTAGCAGTTGTAGCTGTCTACAGTTTTTTATTTTTATTTTTATTTCCCTGGAATTTTGTATATTTTTCAAATGATGCTGTTTTAGTAAAATTGGGATAAAAGCTGACGTCAGCCTGTGGCGACCCCCCCCCCCTTGTCAGCTTTCATCAGCTTTCGCTGACCCCCCCCCCCTGCTAGCTGACATAATTTGTGAACGATCCCTTACGTTTTCTCGTCACAGAATCTTCATTTTGACACTTTGCTATTATCTCATTTCTTCTAGATTTAATCCTTGAAGCTTGAGACTGAGAAATATTGAAGTTCTCAGCAACTTTAGCTTGAGATATATTAGTATCCAGTTCTTGTATCACTTTATATTGTGCACTAATGTCCAAATCCTTCCTTGCTCTTTTCGCCATCCTTATCAACTGATCAGAATTAAATATCTCACAATATAACTCCTCTATTGACTCCTCACACTTACTAGACAGCATAATTACCAATCAATTGCTTTTATGCCTAACAGTTCTTTGTTAATGACCCACGTGATTTAAGACCCAAGTGATTGGTTTACAAACACTGACCCACATTTCTTTGTTCTTTGTTAATTGACTTGCCTAAGACTATAAAGTATTCTAGTAACCTAAGACTGACCCACAGCCCTTTGTTTACTAATGGTCAGCCACTGTTCTTATTTACAAAGAACTGCTTCTATAACCACGGTAGTTAGCAATGTCAGCCAATCATAGAACAGTTAGCGCGGTTATGTGGATGATTTGAAAAATTCCCGCCATATCGCGCATGGGCATATGTGTTTATGCGGTCAAAACACGTGAATAGGCCGCCATTTTGTAATGCAATTATGCGATATATTCTTTAAAGCGATATGCGATTAAGCGTACTAATTTAGTATAAATATATAAGGATTGGCAGTGGTTTTGGACTTTCTATGCATATAAACGATATATGCGATTATCAGATATGCAAATAAGTGATACGGTCTGTATTTTCTTGATTGATCAGATGAAGATGTCTAGTCTCCAGAAGAATTGGAAAATGAAAATGATAAGAATGAGCAACAATCAAGCGAAGGATTAGAAGCAAGTAGTATAGATGAAACAAGTATTGAAAAGGGCGATGATAAAGAAACTTCAGACGGTTGTGAAGAAAAATCATCAGAAGCTTCATGTGAAAACTACTCGAAATCTTCTTTTGAAAATGATACAGCTCATATTGTTTTTGGATGGCTTCAACTGCAACATAGAAAACAATAAAAAATTAGATAAATGTCCATATTGTCTTCATACTGCTGTTTGTTTGTAATGCTAAAATGCGACAACTTCGGCAAAACTTTAACAAAATGACAATAGCTGACTTGGTCATACCAGAAAGCCCGATCTGAGTACCAAACTTGGATAGCGTCCAATCCTTCAACTTTGTATTTTTATGATTTTCATGGCCGACATCGCAATACATTGGGTTTCCCTCAAAGAAATCAGCAATTTGTTTCATCTGCTCGGGTGTAATTTCTTCGGTCCAGACACTGACTGCTCTTCTCGACACATTCTTTGCCTTTGATTGAATAGATACTTGCGAGATTTCTGACTCATAGGATGCAACACACTCATTATCTGTCACCTCTTCTGGCCCGGCACAGCTGGCACCATCTATCTCAGCCTCAGGACCTAGCTTTGCTTTTGGTGGAGAGATCTTTTGACTTCTTTTACACGGTTTAGCCTTGGAGACTGCAAGTGTCCTCCTTTTTGTATTATCCTTCCCTGCTGGTGGCTGATTTTCATCAGCTCCATCAACTTTAGGGTACTTTTTTACAACTTTAGGCGTACTGCAAAAAAATGTGAAAGATCAGGCTTTCTTAATATAGATGAATCTTTGACTATGTACTATGTATGTACTATGGTTTTAGACAACTTATCATGTTATTAGGATATTATAGGCATTTAGGATTTAGAGCCTCCACCGCCACCCCCCCCCCCCCCACCCTCACAAAAATTTGCACATTAATTTTAATCAATATTGAAAATTAACGCCGAAGTTTACTCAGCATATAGACTATGCCACAATATCACAATATCTAGACTGTTAAAAGCAAAAAATATTTTATTTTCCTTTTTTAAATCCTCTTCTGATATTACAATATCAGCAAAAAAAATAGTTCCTTGATAGTTCCTTGGGGATGTACACGCCTCTGTCGGAATGGCATACAGACGGGAGCAAGCAAGCAGTTTATATACCGCCATTTTTGTGGGAACAGACACCGCCGAAGCTCGCCGATTTTCGGTTACTACTCGTTACATCGACCACCCACCGTGAATTCACACTTTTGGGGTCGGCCCTACACTGGTCGGAGCTCTGCCGGGCGATGGTGCTGCATCGGTGACAAAATTGTCCTTTTAGCTACAGACTTGGCGCTTACATCGCCGGCCGGGCGTTCGGGTCGCCTGCAGCTATCTGTTTGGAGCTCGCTCATGTCACCGAGCTGTGTCCGAAAGCTCCAGCAATGCCTCCCAGCAGCTGCCGGACAATGTGACTGAGGCAT
>JAGTTF010000119.1:27873-40373 GCA_019095985.1 Streblospio benedicti | reverse complement strand
TCCAATTCCGTCCATGAAAGTTTATTTAACAATCTACTTTAAATGTGGCATAGCTTTGCCTTATGTCTTAACTCAATCTGCAGCTCAATCCACCAAAGCAACCGGCGTTGCCGTATATATACTGTCTGCCTCGCGTGGCTGCTTCCATCCGCGTCGGTGCAGACAGCCAATTGACGACCGTAACTTAGATGACCGAGACATGCATAGTGGTCAGGTGATATATTGTTTGTCATGGATATGCCCACTTGTCAAGTGATCTGACCTGCATCCAATCAGCTGGCAAAAAGCCTCGCCTCATGTTTATTCACCCGACAATTAGTGTTCATATACCTGGTCTCTGTCTGCCGTATTGGTTGACCCTAAACTATGGTCATCTTACTATGTTCGACCGAGTGATATAACTTATTTCTCATGAAAATGAGATACCTTGTTGTAAACCCCATCGCAATAGTAAGAAAATGTACATGGCTGCATGGTCAATCACACTTGCTTACGTGATATGGTCTATGTTGTGAGCTCAGTAAAATTTCATGCCATAATTAAAATACGGAATGAAAACAGTGATTCACTTACTCCATAGCTGTTGCAAAAAGATATCCATGAGAAGTGACCAACAGAATCGCAATTAATTGATGTGAAACCCCACAGCAAAGCTGGCTCACTCACCAATTCCGGCTTGTCCTCCACCACTACAGAGCAACACGCCAAATCGCCTGCCTCAGAACCCTCCTCGCCGGCCATGATGACACCACCTCTGTCTGAACTTGGCACCAGAGTTTTTGTGTTGTCCACCTGCATCTGGTATCTGAAAGCCAAAGATAATAGTAAGAAAATGTTCATGGTTGCATGCCCAACCACACTTGCTTACGCGATATGGTCTATGTTATGAGCGCAGTAAAAGTTCATGTCATAATTGAAATACGAAATGAAAACAGTGGTGCACTTAATCCATAGCTGTTGCAAAAATATGTCCATAAGTGAACAACAGAATCGTGATTAATTGATGTGAAACCCCACATTAAACCTGGCGCACTTGCCAATTCGGCTCGTCCTCCATCACTACAGAGCGACACGCCGAATTGCCTGCCTCCGAACTCTCCTCGCTGGCCATGATGGCACCACCTTTGTCTGAACTTGTGGCACCAGGGTTGACGTGTCGTCCAAGTGCATGCGGTCTCTGAAAGCCAATGCTAATAGTAAGAAAATGTACATGGCTGCATGGTAAACGTTGCAAAAAGATGTCCATGAGGAATGACCAACAGAATTGGGATTAATTAGCGTAAAACCCCTCACCAAACCTGGCGCACTCACCAAGTCCGGCTGGTCCTCCACCACTACAATCAGACATGCAAGATTGTCTGCCTTGGAACTCTCCACGCCACGCCGGCCACGATGGCACCAATTCTATCTGAACTTTGGCACCAGAGTTTACGTGTTATTCAACCGCATCTGGTCTCTGAAAGTCAAAGATAATAGTAAGAAAATGTACATGGTGGTATGGTCAACCACACTTGCTAATGTAAATATGGTCTATGTTGCCAACGCAGTAAAAGTTCATGCCATAATTAAAATATGCAATGAAAACAGTGGTGGACTTAATCCATAGCTTTTACAAAAGATGTCCATGAAGTGACCAACAGAATTGCGATAAATTGACATGAAACCCCACACCAAACCCAGTGCACTCACCAATTCTGCCTCGTCCTCCCACCACTACAGAGACATGCTGAATCGCCTGCCTCGGAACTCTGCGTCGGCCATGATGGCACCACCTCTGCCTGAACTTGTTGACGTGTTGTCTAACTGCATCTGGTCTCTGAAAAGCCAAAGATGATAGTTTGAAAATTTACTTTGCTGCATGACCAACGACACTTGCTTACCTATGTTGTGAGCACAGTAAAATTCATGCCATAATTAAAATACGCAATGAAACAGTGGTGCATTCATGATATGTAGTAATTACATAGTCCATAGGTGCAAGTGCAGAATACCGCGACAGTCAATAATGCATGGCTTATATTGGTAGCAGAACAATAGACAGAACTGGTGACAACTGGTTCTATGTTGTACACTAATCAGACCTTGGTTCTTACAATACATGATTGGGACTACCAACGTGTATTCGCGAGTCTTATTACAATAGTACATTATTATACTCTGCGAATATCATGCTATTGAAATGGTGTCATGATGTAGCCATCATAACATCCCCCTGTAGCTTTTAATACCATTAAAAGATATAACAACATCATTACACAATGCTAAATATTCATTACGTTCATTAGAAGACATGTTATAATATTACCAATAAAATACTCATTACATTAGACAATTAAAGGAATCGTAATACCAATATTAAAATATGCATTTCATTAAACAGACCGTGATATCAACATTAAAACATTCATTTCGTTAAGCAGGTCATAGTACCAATGTTAAAATATTCATCACGTCAGTTAATTGAACAAATGGTAATGACTATATAAAAATACTTATTTCACTATTAACTAAAATACATCGTGGTGCATCATGTGCTTACCACAATCTTAAACTAAAACCAAACACATATTCTTGAGTGTTAACATGTACATGAGGACAAGCTATTAATATATATGAGTAAGCATAGCAATGTTAAGTCTGATCGTAACCATATCTATTAGGGGCCGTGCGCATTCGAGTAGAACGGCGTAGTGGTTGTGGACTTTTGCACTGAACGTCAGTGGGTTGCTCATCACTATGAGTTACATTAGTCTGCGCTGCGGCTGACTGATCAGAGATACTTGAGTGAGGTTTAGTGAAGCGTAAGTCTTGGTACCGCTCTGCTAATCGAGCACACTTGCGCGCATCGCTCCGAATCATATCATCCTCAAGACTTGCTCTTGCGTCCATGCCTAGACCCGAGGGAGGGTCTCTGATGAATCTCCTGTTCCTACGGACGGTGGTGTCCTGTGCTGTGCGAAGAATATACGACCGGGGTTCTTCTGAGGCCGCGAGAACTTTGGCTGGTTGCCAGTCGCTACCCACGTGCTGCTGATATAGCACACTTTGTCCAGGTAGGAGTTCTTTGTATTCTTTATCATTGTCTGTATGCACTCGGCGTGTAGCCGCTCTTCTCCCCTCCTGAAATGAGTATATTTTATCATTGTATGGCCTAACTGCGCTTCTAACAATAAAATTGCTTCGTATCTGTCTTCCAAATAGTAGCTCTGCGGGAGACGGCAGGCCGCATCCTAATGGCGTCGTCCTTAAATCTAGCAATAACTTATTCAGGTTTCCCGTGTCCCTGCATGATTTTATCATGTCTTGTACCATGATACTGTACTCCTTGCCACCGCAAGATTTCACCATAATTGGTTTAATATGGCCCACAGCTCTTTCGGCCACCCCATTAGACTGTGGGTACCTTGGACTTGACGTAATATGTTTTACCTCCCACTGATCCATGAAATCCTTGAACATCTGTGATGCGTAATTTCCACCATTATCTGAGTATAGACGTGACGGCTTACCATAACAACCGAATAGCTCTTCTAGGTACTCAATCAATTCTTTTGAAGTTTCTCCTTTTAGTCTTTTCACGAATGGAAATTTTGAAAACTCGTCTATCACTAAGACGTACTTCACACCGTCTACTTCGAACACGTCGCTGTGCAGGCTGTCCCATACGTCACTGGGCATGTCTCGCTCGACCAGGCTTTCCTGTGGCTGCGATTTTTGGTACCTTTGGCAAAGTTGGCAGCTGGATACCATCGTCTTGATATCGTTGTCCATTCCTAGCCAATATAGATTCTGCTTTGCCCTTAATAGGGTCTTGCCTATCCCTTGGTGGGTGCTATGTAATCGTTCCAGATACTCAGCTTGCAGAGTCTTTGGCACCATCAGTCTCTCTCCGGAAAAAATCATTCCGTCTTCGATCACCAGAGTGTCTTTTATGCTGTGGTATGGTTTAAGACAGTTTGGCACCTGGTCTGGCCTCGCTGGCCAACCTCTCATGATCATTTCGGCCATGGGTCCCAGGACTGCGTCTTGACTCGTGGCCAGTCTCACCTTGTTGACCGTTTCCGGGAAGGCGTGCACTGCGTGTATCGTCTGTTCCAAGGCTATTTCATCGCCCTTCGTCGGGCATACTCTGGATAAATAGTCGGCAAATACCATCTTGTTTCCTGGCTTGTAGACTATCGTTATGTCATACTGTTGGAGTCTGAGTAACATGCGTTGCAGTCTCGGAGGGCAGTCGCTCAGCTGTTTAAGATTTATACTCTCTAGTGGCTTGTGGTCGCTGTATACGGTCACATGTTTGCCGTATATGAAGGTGTGAAACCTTTCTACTAATACTACCGCTTGAGGGAGCTCAGTTCAATGTTTGCGTGCCTGGATTCTGTTGGCATCAAGGCCTTCAAACGCAAAGGCTACTGGCATGTTGTTCTGTATCAGGGCGCATCCTAATCCAGTCAAGATGGCATCTACTTCCAACACTGTCGGTATCTGAGGGTTGAAATGGCGTAGTGTCAAATCGCTCCTAATTGCTGCTTTCAGTTCGTTGAAGCATGCCTCATGCTCCGCTGTCCATTCAAATGGCACAGACTTCTTTGTGAGACTCCTTAGTATTCTCGACTTGTCACTCAGCTGGCATATGAACACAGACAAAATGGACCATGTATATTACCAAATTTAAGATCAATTCCAAAAAAAAACATTTGGATCCACATTTCTTTTCTAGTGAGAAACCTTCCAAGATGTTTTTATGATTCAAATCTTTGATTCAAATTTTTATATCTTGCACAAAACAACAAACAGGGGGTTGGGGGTTTACCCCCTGTAAAAGTACGCAAAATAGTCACACATTTTCAGCGGCTCGTCTACATAAGCAGTAACTGTTTATCCACAGTTTTCACCAATCGTTTTTATTTGTGTCATTAATTTACTAGTCAAATTATCCATTTTTAAGTCCATGTAAGATTTTTTGACAGGCGATCAGCCATAACACTTTGCGTCACTGTTCTGTGCCAGTTTACATCAAATTACAACAAAATTAATCAGGTGTGTTTCTATTGCATACATTACACTTTCGAGTAACCAATAATGAAAATATTTTAATGTATTATATAGATACTATTTACTGCATTGCTTATTAAATATTTTCGTAGAAAATAAGTACAACAGTGCACGCTTCACTTTCCGTAGTAGTTAGACGTTCTTGTTTCGTAGATGACGTAAAGGCATCAACTCCTCGTCGATCAATTTGTTTTCCACACCCAACAAGCGTAAATGATATTTAAGTTCATATAAATCCAAAATTTAATTTAAAATCATATAAAAGTAACCATGATTTATTTATCAAGCAAAAAGTAAAAACACACAAAATCGTCACACATTTTAGCTGTTCGTCTACATAAAAAACGGGTGCAGATATGAAGTGTTTATTTATGGCAAATGAGCTCTGTCACAAAAACCATACAAGATTTTGCAAGATGGATTGGCGTGGTATCAAAACATTTCCGCGTTTATGTTACAAATGATGGTTTTTTGGCCTATCAAGTAGTGTGATGTAATAGTTCAATAATGGCAATAATGGAACCACTAATTTTTCTATAAAGTTGGAAAAAAAATGTGGTTCCTATTGTCCAATGTTCAAATAAAGGCATTTTTATTTGGGTAAAGTATTCTCGACTTGTCATATGGACATGATCCCAGACAAAAACTGTACCAAACCCAAAAAAAGACTGTAATTCAGTGACGTTCTTTGGCGATGGTCTGTTCTGGATTTCGTCACACTTCTTAGGGTCAGGCTTCACCCCAGTCTCGTTCCATATCAGGCCAAAAAACTCACTTCTGACTGCTTGATTGCACATTTCTCTTGTCTAAAGACTAGACCATTGTACTCAGCACTCTGCATCAGCATGTGGATGGCTCTGTCGTGAGACTTCTTGTCTCTGCTGTACACCACAAAGTCGTCGGCAATTCCAATTACTCCGGCTTCGTCGCCTAAATCAATCCTCCTCAGGATATCATCCATATGTTTCTGGAAAATGTCTTGGCTGACGCATAGCCCAAATGGCAATCGTACGAACTTGTATTTCCCCACGGGAGACTGGAACGTACAGAGCTCAGAGCTCTCTTTATCCAACTTGATGGCCCAGAATCCATGTTTGGCATCCAGCTTGCTAAATACGGTCGCTCCGCATAGCCTGTGCGTGATCTCATCCAAGGTCATCACCCTGTAGTGGGTCCTCTTGATGGCCTTGTTAAGGTGTCTTGGGTCCAAACATATCCTGAGGTCCCCATTAGCCTTCCGGCTAAACGCTAACTGGTTCACCCAGTCACTCGCCGATGCATCGTCGCACTTCATGATGACTCCTAGGTCTTCCATCTCATCTAACTTCTTGCAAATCTCTGCTTTCAGGTGTACTGGGTATCTTCGAGGTGCTGCCACGTGGCTCTGTGCGTCAGCCCTCAACTCAACATGATACTCCCCAGGCAGGTTCCCAATACCCTTAAAACATTTGGGATACATCTCAGCCAAATCATTAACACTATGTACTGGGGCTTTAAATTTATTTGCATTAAACCCAAATTTACCACGGCTATGCTCACTCTTAACAATCTTTCTATGTTTCAGATTATGTGACACTCTCGACATATTCTCAAGATTATCAACCTGCAACTGTCGACACTCGACACCACGATCAGCAGAATCTAAATTCAACACATCACTACAGAGACACTCATCACAATACCTATCAATTAGTGTGTTACCATATTGGAGTATCGACTTAGTGTCGCTGTGCCTTACATCATTAAATCTGACTTTGGCCTCGTTCTGCGGCCCTACATCAACATTATTTGACATATTTTGAACTCTTTTGCACTGTTCACAAGTACTACTATCAGGTCTGCCAGGATTAGTGTCATGGCGGTCTACTTTGGTATTGAACAATATTTTGTCGTCTGCTGCGACCCATTTACTGTAATTGCTAATGAGGTTTGTTTCTGGGACAATAATGAGTTGTAATTTTATACTGTCTAGACATCCAAAAATAACCGGGCCAGTAGTCTCACAGACTTAAAAGTCAGACAGTATCCATTTGGAATTCCTAAATCTGCACTGCGCAGTGAATATACCCAGAAAACTAAAGCTACTGCCGTTCACGGCTTTGAGTTGGTCTACACTAGGTTCTAACAATTTCACAATTTTGTTATCACTATGGCTAGGGAATAGGCGTCTCATTACACGCATGGGAAGCAAATTACAGTTAGCACCTGTATCACATTTCATACTACAGTCAAATATTTCAGATGATTGCGACTTCCGCAATTTTACTGTGCATATTAGCTGAGACATTTGTCTCCTATTGTTTTTACACAGTCAATATTGTTCAAGCGTACTGTACCGCAACTCTTAATGATGTCCTGGTCCACGTAGGCGTCATCACCGTCGTCTGCGCGGTCGGTGTCGTCCTGATCGGGGTGACCTCGTCCCCCCTCAGCCACGGTCTTGTGCATGTCACGCCGACGCTGGTACTGACGACCGCTGGCCGACCCTGCTGGTCTTTCTTTGTTGCTGGTTGCTGCTGTTCTTTCTCTCTTGTTGGTTGCTGTGGAGTTTTGCTGAGGCGTCCTGCATGCCGCTGAGTTGGCAAAGTGTCCAATAGCGCCCACACGCTCGGCACTTCTGCTTGTAGGCTGGGCACGCTCCCTTCTCATGGGTCCTGCTGCATCTGCTACACGCTGTCAATGGCATACGCCGGATAAAGTTTATGTTTTTCTCTGCCCCGAACTTGTTTGAACTATGCAATGTAGCTTCATACTGCAATGCTGTATCTATGGCCTTCGCTGATACAAGTTCGTTTCCAAAATCAATTAATTTCCTTCTCAAATTTTCCCATTTTACACCTTTTATCAAATGATATACTATGTTCTCGTCTATGGACTCCTCTTTGTAATCACAGTCTCTGACGAGCTCTCGCACTCTAGCCACGAATTCGGCTACGGACTCATTTGTTTGCTGTTCTACACTCGATAGGGCCAACCTTGCTACCCACTTATTGACAGTGCCACTCATATGTTTTTTCGAAACAGGCGAGTACTTTCTCTGGGTCACGTTTTGTGGCATCAATCAGATCCCAAGTTTTAAATATCTCTTGACCCTTCTTCCCCGAGCTTAGAAAAAATATAGTGCCACTGTATCTCTTTCTGAGTTTGGTTAATGACAAACGAGCTTTTGTAGACAATCTCGCCATATGCGAAACTCTTTCTGCGGGTTATTACCCTCCCAATTCAGAATGGGCATCTGCACATGGTTGGTCCTCGTGACCGTATTTGGCAGTTTTTCTACTGCTAATTTAAAAGTATCCACCATTTCCTTAATGGCTTTCTCATCCATATTGCTAGTTTTTTGTTCTTACGGCGTCTTGTTCTGGTGATCATACACTAATGTGTATACACTTATACACTATACTTAGACTCCACTGGTCTATACGGTTACTCGCTGTACCGTCGCTGGCAGTCCCTGTGTTAAACACTATGCCCAGCTCACTGTCTATATCACCGCACTCGGCCTACCTTTATTCTAGCACATATACGTAAGTGCACCGCACTTTACATACTAGCAATTAAAATCCATGTGCATATGTTTAAAATCTAATAAAGTTCGCTAAAATCGTAGTCTCGTTTTTAGCACGGTATGTTTCTATTACCAAACGTTTCCCCAATTTCGACATCGATTTCAGGTAGCAAGGGGCATTCGAGTATAAGTTGAAAAACGCAGAATCTAAGTTGCCAAATTCGTACTCACAGTTTATTGGAGGTCCTGAGTTCTTTCAACCGCTGCCACCATGTTATGTTGCGTATCCCTAGTGAAAGAAGTCCAACTAATATATATACAATTGTGCATAGTTTATTGTGCGATCATGATATGTAGTAATTACATAGTCCATAGGTGCAAGTGCAGAATACTGCGACAGTCAATAATGCATGGCTTATATTGGTAGCAGAACAATAGACAGAACCGGTGACAACTAGTTCTATGTTGTACACTAATCAGACCTTGGTTCTTACAATACATGATTGAGACTACCAACGTGTATTCGCGAGTCTTATTACAATAGTACATTATTATACTCTGCGAATATCATGCTATTGAAATGGTGTCATGATGTAGCCATCATAACAAAAACCCCACACCTAACCCGGCGCACTCACCAATTCCGACTCGTCCTCCACCACTACAGAGCGACAATAGTTATAAATTCTAGAAGAGTGGATCTGATAAAGCCCGGGCCTGGTGAAACTTGGGAGCAATCGTACAGAGATGAACAAGAATAATCTTCAGTGTGGAAAACATTTTGAAGAGAGTTAGATTATGAATGTGAACACAAGAAATAGTTTACTATTGTCTGCTGTTCCCACAATGTTCAATATAACCAACAATACCATTTGTAATTGTAGTGCATTCAAACTTTAATTTTACTGACTAAAGTACGTTATGAATGTTAAGTAATGATATTAATGAAATTGTGTCAATCTTTGTAAAATCATAGACAGATGGCATTTAAGAATCTGTACAGAAATGTACAGTATCTGTAAAATGATGATGTTAAGAAGTTATTTGAATAAATGTTTTTACACTTCTATGTTATTGTCTCTTTCTTTGTTTTGGTATCATCCATGATATCGATATCATTAACCAAAATGACTAACATTAATTTCTGCTAGATTTATATCATAACTCAACATTAATGATAATATAGCAGCTAGTACTCCCTTAAATATATGCTAGCAGACAGCATTAGCATGCGTTTTTACATCCTCGCCACAGGTCAGTGCTGCTGTGCTTGCAGCACAAAAATCTATATATAAATCAATAGGCTGCTAGCTGGAGTGAACAATCTGTTTAACTAATCTTTTAGCTAATCTGTGCGTCAAGTCACATGAGATTAATAAACCGCCATATTGTAGTCTGCTGTGTTAATGTACTTAAAATTGATGAATATTCTACATGGTGGCAGCGGTGGGATCAAATGAGTAAAACAAAAAAAGAGAAACAAAAGAAAACAAGAGCAAATAATCATGCCCAACGAAGCAGAAGTCAACGCAGCAGCCATAAATCGCCAATGCCATGCACAAGCATTATGCCATTACTCTGCAATCACATATGCAATGAAGGACTCTGGGTATCACTCGCAAATCAATGGCAATCATAATTTTACAGCGGATTCAAACGATATGCTATATCAAGTGGTCTGTTTCTTAAAAACAATGAGGTACAGGTAAACAATATTACTACAGCTATGGGTACATGTGCAGATGATATTCTTATCACATTGAGGGTAGATGAAGGAACCATTGAATACTGTGCACTCATCAAGAACATTGGGGACTTCTTTAAAGTACGACGCAATGTGTTAGCTGTACGCCAAAAAATTCAACAAAAGGTGTCAAGGGAAGAAAGAAGATGGACGTGTTAAAGAAGAAACAGTAGAAGACTCCATCAATAGTCTGTACACTTTGGCAGAGACTTGGGAGTATGGAGAGGTGAAAGATGAGCTAATAAGGGACACTATCATAGCTGGTGCTAAGAGGAAACATTGTCTGATCTTGTAGTTCAGAAAGACGATCTAAAACTTTCAGTGAAACCATCAGCACAGCAGGGAATGCTGTTCAGTGAGCTAGTCCCCTGTCCCCGTCCTAAACAACAGACATTTCACTCCAACCACATTGTTGCATTTGTGTTACCTGTGTATGCAATGTGTTGCTATATAAATCATAATACTGAATACAAAGCAGAGAACATCACATGCACGTAGAAATCAACAACAAGGCAATGATTAAATAGAATCGTAAAGATGGAAGGCGAAATCAATACAGCATTGCTATATGATAGACTGGACTAAGGGACATTAGATATCACAGACTGCACTGATCAGAAAAAAAATACCTATCAAATCAAGTCTCAGACAAACTAATGTGAATCAATTTTAGTTGAGAGTAGTAGAGATCTTCTCAGACGGAACAGGTTGGTTAAGATAGGAGAAAATTGGTTACAGCTGTTTTTTAGATCATTCTTTAAGCTTGTTAGGGCCGAGTCATTATTTAAGAATTGGGGGGGGTCGGAATTTTTTCTAGACATCGGTGTTTCTAACTTCTGACCCCCCCACGGGTTTGCAAATCAAACATATGACCCCCCCACGCGTTTGTAAATCAAACATATGACCCCCCACGGGTTCGCAAATCGAACATATGACCCCCAACATTGAAATATATGCCTGAAATATGAACTTCCGACCCCCCACTTTTAGTATATATCTTACCTAGCATATGACACCCCCATTTCCACATGCCTGTGTATGTATTAGCATAGCATTGTACTGTCATATCTGTTGTACAAATTTGCAAAAATATTTAGCTATATGAATGAAACTATGAATGAATGAAACTAGTTTTTCCCCAGTTTATTAAATGCAATAAACAAAATGTAATACAAACCGTATATATTAACTTGTCATGATATAAATGGACTGATGCTATTTAATTGATTTTAGAGAAAGCGATTTAATCTTCAATCTGTTATTTTGAGAAAAAAAAAAAAGAATTTATATTTGCATTTTCCGAAAATAAAAGTTAGTGGTTAGTCGAAAACAATTAAACATAATATACTTCAATCTTGATAAAGGGTTTCTATTCCATTTCATAAGTTGCTTGCAGTGGCTCGAAAGATAATTGCTCTAATATAAGACACTAAATTCATTTATTAACACCAGTCCTTTCAATTCAGTCCTTTCATATCAGGAAGTTAACTTTGATATATTTTTAAGCAGTACAAATTCTTTGAAAGGCATACTTAAAGAAATGTTTTCCATCCAATCACTAAAATCCTCTGTCAAAAGCATTTTTGGCAAATATGAGCAATACAATTGTATGTGTTGAGTTGACATATTAAACTAGGTACGAAATTACAAGATATTTTTATACAACCAAATGATTGATCACATACCAAAGAAAAAGATCAGGACATTCTACCAACATTTATTAAGAAATATAAACGCTTGCCCCCAGTAACATTTCAAGAATCAGAATATTTGACCCCCATATTCTTCCATTTTAAACTTCTGACCCCCCCACACTTCCATTTTGAAACTTCTGACCCCCACAACATTCAAATTCAAACTTCTGACCCCCACAACATTCAAATTCAAACATCTGACCCCCCAGTTTTTCCCGACCCCCACGGCTTAAATAATGACCCGGCCCTTAATAGAATAATTTCAACAATCTTCGGTACAACAGCAATGAAAGCTATGCTTTTATTGCCATACTTATTTCAGATGTAAATGAATGTTGCATCAATTCCATGTAGAAGGAAAGGCATTTGCTTTGACTATATTGATGCCTATAAAATGTCAGTGCTTTTAATGGTCGGACGGGAATTGATTGTGAAACAGGTAACTATTTTTCATTTAGGAAGTTCAAATATATTTGCCAATCTGGTTTAGGTTTGTATT
>JAGTTF010000119.1:0-27773 GCA_019095985.1 Streblospio benedicti | reverse complement strand
CCTATAGCTTCTTCGTGGGAAAATCCTATAGCCCCTTAATGAGTTTGTCCTATAGGTTCCGAGGGGGAAAATCCTATAGGTCCTGGGAAAAATCCCAGGCCCCTTCCCTACTACTGGGATCCACATCTGCAACAGGATATCAACATTCTTGAAAGAACCCAAAGAAAAAGCTGCCCCGCTTTATAACCCGCGATTATCGCCTCCAGGGAGCCAGGGGAGCATGACTAAAATGCTGGCAAATCTTGAACTGGATCCACTTGTGTCTCGAAGGAAACATCTAAGACTTGCATTGTTTTATCGCATTGCCCAGGGTGACATTCCAGCTTTACCCCCTCGGACTATCTAACACCTATCCGAGCTAAACGGAAAATAAAACCTAGGAACTTTGATGACTTTGTTTACACCAACGTAGTAGAGGACAGTGCTGTGCTAAACACAAAGGGCTATGTAGTTAGACCAACTAGTAGTGTAGAACTCAAAAACTCTTTCTTCCCTAGAACCACCAGGGATTGGAACCAGCTAAGTGAAAAGAGTAGTTAGCGCATTCATCTTTGGAATCATTTAAGTCAGCCCTGCTGACTAAATGATGAACTAACACCAGCCTCGACTCCCCGGCGCTTTAATACCGATAACGGTCCTGCGCTGTATACATTCAGATTCAGATTCAGTAACCAAAATGGCGGCGGGCACCTTTAGGCGGGGCCACCTTTTTACCGCCATGAAGTTTGCCGGAACTGAATCGCATAACAAGCAAATGTTTATATTTTGCTCCTACTTTGTGCTCTTATAATTTCATTAATATAACTTCGTATCAGTGTAAAATTTTCACTGTGGAAAGATTTGATAGTATATTTTACGAAACTATAAATTCGCCACACATTGCTAGCTTTGAATAAAATTCGCCACACATTTTATGAGACTGACTTTTGACGCACTTTCAAGAAAGCACCTCAATCATCTGGATATTACTAGATTAATGTGTATTCTATTACGAGTATGTAATTGGCAAGTGATTAGCAAGAGAATGCTCGTCACAATGGTATGTTTGACATAAGTTGTCATATTCGCAATAAGTTTATATAGATGGTCAAAGATAGGTCATATTGGCAAGGTCTAGTTGCCGTTTATCCCGCTAGACGGGGTTACTGAAAACTGTGGGGATTCCCAAAAATGAGCTAGTATTAAACGATATATGGGACCTTATGTAAATCAATAATTGATGACCGTTGTGTGAATTGTAAGATTAAGAAACAGTATTAGTCTGCCAATACACAATAGGAGCACTGTGCAGTAACTAGCCTAGAGTCAACAAATATCCGTTGCTAAGCAACCAGTTACCAGCAAGGACTTGCTGAGCCATTAGTTCTCGTTAATTATATTTAAATATTAAAAGCAAAAGAACAGTGAAGATTAAAAAAAAGAAAAAGTTCTAGAAAAACAAAATAAAAGTTCAAAGAATATATTAAATGCTATGAGACATAGCATTTAGCCTGAAGAAAAAACATAAATAAATAAATAGCCTTACTTTTAATGCTGTTTATTTACAAGAACAGCCAATAAAATTAGAAGAGAGGGGGAATATCAGAGAAAATACAAATACTCTGATACAAAGTCGAAGCACCCAACATGTCTAATCCATGGAGACAGATGACTGATTTAAATTTCAGTCCATCAAAACAAGAACAACAACACATAAAGAGGCCCCAAGACAGGCAACAATGTCTAAAAGCTACAAAGAAGCCCAACAATCCGAACAGGCCCAAAAGAAGAAACAAGCCTGCCTCAAATTATCATGAGGAAGTAATGAAAATGATGAAAATAATAATAGAATTACAAAAAGAACAAAATGAATTTTTAAAAGTCATTCAGCAGAAATTGACAATGACCTTCCATAGGAAATTGTATGGAAATTTTAACCGGGGGAGTGGTACGCATTGTGCCGCTAGATCTGGTGACAATAAAAGAGACACAGTCGTTAAATTGAAGGAACAGCACCGAAGACAATTTAGATGATGATGTCAACGATGACAGTTCAGATGAAAATAGCGACAATGAAGAGTCGTCAACTTCACCCGACAAACGGCGGTTCAGATGAAAATAGTGACAATGAAGATTCGTAACAGTCGTCGGATTCAAGTGATAGCAACGAAGACCGTTTAGTTGACAACAGTGGCAATGTAGAATCACATTTGTCAAATTAGAGTAATAGCACTGTATGAAACCCGACGAAGGTTACTCACAGTAGTCTTCGTCATTATAAATAGGTCACTTTTCTCGATTCGACATTACAATGGATATTGTGAAGTCAATTCCAAAAGGTAAGTCAATATTTATATTAGTACATACAGATATTAAAAGCACATGTAGGATCTATTATTAAGCGTAGAAAATCCTACATTATTGCATACACGGCCGAAAAAAAAGTTTCATGTAATGACGAAGGTTACTTTACTGGTGACGAAGGTTACTGTGTTTATGTTTCTAACACTGACGAGGGTTACTGGGCAGGTCTTTTAATCAATGTCTAATGTTCTAAATACTAGTACATTTTGTATCCAGTATTTTTCACTATGTTTATTAACTTTCTAAAGCCACTAACCTTTTTTACTTCAAATAATTATATTATCTGAGCATTCCAAAGTTACAAACCTAATTTTTTATTCAGGCGTAACATTACTAATAAATACCCTAATCTTTGATCTAAACTGTTATCTAAACTGTTATCTAAATAAACATGTTGTCGGGCTAGAAACTTTGTAGATTTTCAATGTTATATTATTATTTTATGCATGCATGGGTTATACTCTTTGACTACTATAGTACTGATACTGCATGAAAATCTATGGTAATGTTCTTTTAAATTCCTTGAATTGAAGTAGATCTAGTCTAGATCTACGATACACGATGTGGTGCGTTCCCATAGTGTATGGGGGCGGGCTCTGCAAAATGTGTGCATAACGTAAGCCCCCCCATTTCATTACTGAACATGCAGACGGAATCTCA
Source organism: Streblospio benedicti (assembly GCA_019095985.1). Classification (NCBI taxonomy): domain Eukaryota; kingdom Metazoa; phylum Annelida; class Polychaeta; order Spionida; family Spionidae; genus Streblospio; species Streblospio benedicti. Next base: position 24,770 of record JAGTTF010000119.1, on the reverse strand, counting down.
AATACTTACTCGAAAAATTGCAAAGTTATTTCAACTTATACACGGCCTTTTAATGATATCCATCCTCGTACAAGTGGCTTACCATACGTTTATTACGTGGCTGGTGTATAAGCAAGTCACAATGCAATAATTTTGTGTATTTTTATCCAGTGTTTTTGTAAATAACAATGTTTTTTGGTTGCAGATAACACATTTATGTGCTATTACTGTATGAAGTTGTCTGATAATCTCAAAGCTGTAGTATGTCTGATCAAGATGAAATCATACTGGCTGACATCAATGAAACTGAAGAAGAAGATAATGATGTATCACTAACTGCTGATGATGTTACTCCTGCTGTTGATGTAACTCCAGAAATCATTGCACGCCATGGAAGGTGAACAAGAAATACAAGAACAAGTATTTTTGCTGATTTTACAACATGAACAATGAATTTTTGCTAGAATTGACAGCACAGTGTAGATACGATTTTTTTTATCTGGACTATGTCACATATAGTCTATTGTCCTCTGACAAACCCTAACACCTTTGTAAATATCAATGAATGCCACAGTAAATCAATACGATGTATATCCCATACTAATGTAATATATGTATTGATTAAAGAACATGTATTTCATAATCTTGCGAATTTCTATTTTGTTGTATTAAAATTAAATATTTTATAATTTCATATCCCAATATAATGTAAAAAGTGACGCAATATGCTAAAATTTATCAAATACCGAAAAATCGCTGCCAAATTTCCAAGGACAAAATAGATGCCCCCCCCGTTCACCTAGGGACAAATTAAATGCCCCCCCCCTTTTTTTCAGGAACAAAATAGGTGGCCCCCCCCCCGATTTTCCTCATAGCCCCCCTGGTCACAAATAATGAATCATCCCTAAACAACAACAAACTATAGTACACAAACGTCAGACGTACTACGTCTTTGACAATATAGAGTATTGTAGAGCCTAAATTAATAACATTAGGATCTTGTCTTTGGTAAGTGTGCTCAAAATATACACTAGATCTATATCTAACAGGACACTTGCCACAGTAACCATCGTCCTCAACATAAGTAACCTTCATCCCAAGAAAACACTTGTTTGAGTAACCTTCGTCTTTTATGTTTTCTGTTACGTTTAAATACCCGAGTTGTATAGAATCTATGCTAGTGTCAGTGTCTACAGACGTCGAATACATAGCGTACTACCTGTGTAACAAGCGTGTTTCAATGTGGAACTCACCTTGATAGAAATAATCCGTGATATAATTATGAATCGAGATGACGAAGGTTACTCTTATGACGAAGACTACTGTGAGTAACCTTCGTCGGGTTTCATACAGTGAATAGTGAAGAAGACAATTCAAACGACAATAATTGTACTGATCTAGAAAATTACGAGTGTGATGCAAGTAACTTGCACAATAGTGACGGCGATTGTGATAATATAAACGAGAATAGATGTGAATACGAGAGACATCATTATTATTATAGAGGACAAAAATGCCAGCGAAGAATACGAAAAATCATGGTGATTAATGCGAAAAACGCCGACAAAAAATGGCTACTATGATCGTTATGAATATGACTACTGTTATGACCACTGTTATGCAGATCATAATGATAATTACGGTAATGACCAATATGGGCATTATGGATACGAAAAATCATAATTATCACTACAATGATAATTACAACCACTATGAACAAGACACGACTATCACTACAGCAGCGATAGTACTGATGATTATGAATAAAATAAGCAAAAAAAAAGCAACCTTAATAGTCAACTGACATTACGCCATTTCATATCTTCAGAATCTGCATTATGAAAAAATAATAAGAGAAAAAAAACATGCAATAAAATTCCAAATAAATTTATGATGCCATAGTAGTCCGTTTGACTATCAAAAGTCTGTCAATACTGTATTCCAGCACCTATTAATAATTGGCAGTTGATCTAAAACCAGGCGGCTAAACAAAAGATATGGTATTTTGAACATCAAGAAATAACGTAACTGACTCGGTTATATGCCCTTGCTGTGACGACAATCACACATGATACCATGCGGTGACTAATTGAGTGATGACGACAGTGAAACACTGCGAATCTTCATACATTTTAGTCCAAGAATGTTTGGTGTACACAAACACCCAGCAGTATCGATTTTCCTTTTTACGGAATCTGGATACCAGCCAGTTGTTTATGTTGAGAGTGGAAGGCGGGATTGAGCTAAACACGTTTTGGGGAAGCTCGTGTAATTAGGACTGAGTACTCACGAGCGAAACCGAATTACTGCCAGCGAAATTAAAAAGAGCCAGCCGATATGGCGGCACTTCCGCCAAGCACACGGGATTACGGCACTGCCAAAAACGGATAGCCCACCGGTGTCTTTAAAAAAATGGCCACCTAACGTGAGCTTAATGCAAACACCGACCGATAGAAAGTTACTTGCGAGAGCCACATTTCCGAAAAACTGTCAATGATAGCAAGTTGGCTGCTTGAACCTGAAAATGTTCTTGAGATAATGAAAAGGACTGATCTTACCTCATTCACTTGATTATTTTTATAATATGGTTAAGCAAACATGATTGCTGTACGCAGACAAGCAGCATAAATAATCGAGTACCGACACTAATTACAAATGATCAGTATGTGTCTTATCAGTCATAAATAAACCAACTTGCAATTAGAATTGCAAACGGAATATGACGTGCATCCCGCCACAACAACAAAAAAAAAGACACCAATAAGTTTACAATGACATGATTTAAATTGGCAATTGACAATAAAACTATAAATATAGTTATGCAGACGACAATATGGGATTTCAAGACCGTCCCAGTATTACAAAAATATGGTGGACGAGAAGCTGATCAACCAAGACCGTCCCGTATTGCCCGAATGCGGTGGACGGGAAGTTAGACGAGACGATTGGAGGCGCTTCAACCAGCACAACTACGATGGACTAAATAATGGACTTAAATACGGAATTCAACTCTAGGACTAAATCAATATCAAAAATAAATATAAAATGGACTAATGTAAGTATGAATTAGCTAACACATACACACATTGCAAAAAAACAGAATATCATGGTATTGCTAATGATAAATTTGGTATATAATTTTTAATCATTAATGTGGGGTGTTAATAGGTTCATGCACTTTAAACCTTACATGTGTGACAAAAAACTCATGGATATCATTGTACTTAAAGGAACGCAATATTTGGAGTAACATTTTTTCTCTATTACTATAACATGTATTTTAACTACAAAGAATTTGAAATGTATATTAAGGACAGCGATTTTAAAGTAATAAGCACAATAATGGAAATATGAAATGGTTAATGCAATTTGTAAATTACATAGGTTAGTAGATAGTTTTAGGTATTTGTTAGCGAATAATTCATATTTGTTAGTTGAAAGATAGTAATCAATGCATTGCGCACTGTGCACCTTAACAATAATGTGAAAAAAAATAACTAAGCATTGCAATGATATTATTTAGTCAATTGTGAGTTGGGTACTTAATGATCACAACATAGCAGGTTAACATCATGTTACTAATAAAAACCTGTATAACAAACTTAAGTGAGACTATTGACATCAATGCTATGAAAAAAAATAACAAAGAAAATGAAAAATAATCATACTTAAACAATATTATAAGGAGGTGCAATGTACTATATCATTAGTGCTAAGATATGCGTGTTTGCGGACTAAAATATGGGAAACTCTCCATAATTTTAGTGGAGTAGATGTATTGTAAATACTCTTGAAAACGTACTGATACATTTATTCTATCTAATTTTATGTATGATATTACGCAACTAATGCTGGTTTCTCATGTGATTCCTTTTACGTGGGGGAATCATGTTAAGGTCAGTGAGCAAATATCTCAGTCATGTAAGTTCTCGTTTAATCTAGCTGACATATAATGCCATTTGGAGGGCAGATTGTATTATATATGCAGCAACAAGTGCTGAATGTTATGGTGACATTGGTTTAATACCAATCATTATTTGAAAAAATTTAAATACTTTACGGTAACAATTGATATACGATGTGATCGATTATAACCCGACATAACGTCCTAAAAGAAAAGTCTTGCAAAACACAATGACTAAACCACACTATGTTATAATTGCCATATTTGCTTACATTTGAAAATTCATAAGACTCAACTATGTCAATTACTATAGAATTGTTAAACATTATGTGTATCTGATTACTTCTACATATTTAAATGTATATCAATAATAACATTGTAAACATGTCATTTGACATACACTCTAACAGTTATTTTGTGTAATTATGAGTTAGACTTTGTGTGTATTTGTTAGTCTAGTTCTTGTAATATAGCTTGTTGTACTAAAGTTGTTACATAACGTTAAAACTGCTTGTCAATATACAGTGAATTGTACGTCTATAACATGATATCATCCTTTATAATGCAATATCAAATTGTGTCATTGTAATAACATTATTAATTGTACCAAGTTGTACACTATTCTAACTCATGTGAATTTGATTGTATACTATGTAGGCGCATCAATAAGTCGCCGCACATATGTCATAACGCACCCGGCCAACTCCAAACCTGCACTGCGCTTAACTGTCCAGACTACGAACAATTCATAAAAAAGGGGGCTTCTGATTATCTAATGCTACAAGTCCCTTCAACGGGACTTTTCGCATCAAATAAGGAGGAGTAATGTACAGTCCCAGATGGTAGACTCAGCCAGGCACCGTCAGGTGCCTGGCTAGCGAGGCCTAGTGAGTCTGGAGAAGATATATAAGCGTCATGCAGGCGAGGACACGGCAGTCTGCCTCGAATAACTGAACAATAAAGATCTCTACAAGCTCCTGGCATTTCCTCATTTAACACCCTCTATCCTGATTCTACTCTATTCTACTCTATATCATATGTACATTTGAATTTTTATTTCCAACTGACCACTGGTCACATGACTACTACCTTTGTGTTTTAAAAATGAGGTAACATAACTTCCTACATACTAAAATACACAACCAGGCTTTATCGGTCCTTACATAAATATTCTACATATGACAATCTAACAATGACAGCCATCAAAATACTCACATGAACCTTTATATATAATATAGAATAAAAGAAGCATTTACCTTTTATACTTGTGTCCAAGCAGTTCCTTGTAGTTGACTATGTTCAGCAGAAATCACAAAATCCGACATTCTGGTTTAGTTGCACAGTGTGGTAGTAGCCCTACACATAGTACAACTGACCACTGGCCACTGAAACTGACCTACATAGCATATATATATACAATATATATACATATATATTGTACTTACCACCTGCCCATGTGACTTACCACCTGCCCCGAAGCTAAGTACCACCTGCCCAAATGGATGGTATGTATTTATCATTATTTTAAACTACCGCAGATAAATTGAACAAACTAACTTTTATTGGAGCATTCTATACACTTTGTTTATGTATGGGCTGTAAAATATTTTTCTTATAGTATATTTATAAGGGTAAATATTGAAGAAAACATTTGAACTATATCGGCCATTTTGTTTAGAGGGCAGGTGGTAAACTTACCACCAAGCCCACGCTTTAGCACAGTGATTACACAATGCTAAATATTCATTACCTTCATTAGAAGACATGTTATAATATTACCAATAAAATACTCATTACATTAAACAATTAAAGGAATCGTAATACCAATATTAATATATGCATTTCATTAAACAGACCGTGATATCAACATTAAAACATTCATTTCGTTAAGCAGGTCATAGTACCAATGTTAAAATATTCATCACGTCAGTTAATTGAACAAATGGAAATGACTATATAAAAAATACTTATTTCACTATTAATTAAAATACACTGTGGTGCATCATGTGCTTACCACAATCTTAAACTAAAACCAAACACATATTCTTGAGTGTTAACATGTACATGAGGACAAGCTATGAACATATATGAGTAAAGTATAGCAATGTTAAGTCTGATCGTAACCATATCTATTAGGGGCCGTGCGCTTTTTGAGTAGAACGTCGTAGTGGTTGTGGACTTTTGCACTGAACGTCAGTGGGTTGCTCATCACTGAGTTACATTAGTCTGTGCTGCGGCTGACTGATCAGAGATACTTGAGTGAGGTTTAGTGAAGCATAAGTCTTGGTACTGCTCTGCTAATCTAGCACACTTGCGCCGCATCGCTCGAATCATATCATCCTCAAGACTTGCTTTTACGTCCATGCCTAGACCCGAGGGGAGGGGTCTCTGATTAATCTCCTGTTCCTACGGACGGTGGTGTGTGGGTGTGCTGTGCGAAGAATATACGACGGGGGGTTCTTCTGAGGCCACGAGAACTTTGGCTGGTTGCCAGTTGCTACCCACGTGCTGCTGATATAGCACACTTTGTCCAGGTAGGAGCTCTATGTATTCTTTTTATCATTGTATGTATGCACTCGGCATGTAGCCGCTCTTCTCCCCCTCCCGAAATGAGTATATTTTATCATTGTATGACCTAACTGTGCTTCTAACAATACAAGAGGCCCATGGGCCTTAACGGTCACCTGAGCATCAACAAATATTATCGAGATAAGCAGTTTGTAATGTTTTTTTCAATAACTTCCTCAATAATTCCCTGGGAGTCACGAAATATATAAAAATGTCTTGTACCCCTGGTGAGGGCAAACCAGTGTTTAATACACTGGAATGTCACTGTCTATATATTGGCTGATTATTGATTTATAGCAGTATCATCTATTACCAAGAAGTGGATACATTTTTTGAGCTGACATGTCTGGAGTTTCTTGTTATAGAATATTGATTTTAATGGTGCATTCAAATAGTAATAAGAATGTGATTCCCTAGTAAAATGGACCTAAAATGTCACTGTCTATATATTGGCTGATTATTGATTTATAGCAGTATCATCTATTACCAAGAAGTGGTTACATTTTTTTGGAGCCGATGTGTCCAGCAGTTTGTGGTTATAGAATATTGATTTTAATGGTGCATTCAAATAGTAATAAGAATGTGATTCACTAGTAAAATGGACCTTATAATGGGCCCAAATGGCATACAATGATTTTACACTTTTACCCCATTACTACCTTCCAGACTTGGGGTGGAGGGTCATGAAATTTACAATTTCTTGTCTCATCTCCTACAGATGCTACATACAAAATTTGGTTAAAGATTGGCCCAGCAGTTCTTGAGAATAAAGATGTTAACGAATGACGACGGACGACGGTCACTAACATTTTTTGCCAACCCAAGCAAAGCTGGAGGTGAAATAAAAATTGCTTCGTATCTGTCTTCCAAATAGTAGCTTTCACAGTGTACACTCAAAAAACAGCATCCTAATGGTGTCACACCTTAAATCTAGCAATAACTTATTCAGGGTTTCCCCGTGTCCCCGCATGATTTTATCAAGTCTTGTACCATGATACTGTACTCCTTGGCCCTGCAAGATTTCACCATAATTGGTTTAATATGGCCCACAGCTCTTTCGGCCACCACATTAGACTGTGTGGGTACCTTGGAATTGACGTAATATGTTTTACCTCCCACTGCTCCATGAAATCCTTGAACATCTGTGATGCGTAATTTCACCATTATCTGAGTATAGACGTGACGGCTACCATAACAACCGAATAGCTCGTCTAGGTACTCAATCAATTCTTTTGAAGTTTCTCCTTTTAGTCTTTTCACGAATGGAAATTTGAAAACTCGTCTATCACTAAGACGCACTTCACACCGTCTACTTTCGAACACGCTCGCTGTGCAGGCTGTCCCATACGTCACTATGCATGTCTCGCTCGACCAGGCTTTCCTGTGGCTGCGATTTTTGGTACCTTTGGCAAAAGCAAAGTTGGATACCAGTCTTGATATCTTTGTCCATTCCTAGCCAATATAGATTGTGCTTTGCCCTTAATAGGGTCTTGCCTATCCCTTGGTGGGTGCTATGTAATTGTTCCAGATACTCAGCTTGCAGAGTCTTTGGCACCATCAGTCTCTCTCCGAAAAAATCATTCCGTCTTCGATCACCAGAGTGTCTTTTATACTGTGGTATGGTTTAAGACAGTTTGGCACCTGGTCTGGCCTCGCTGGCCAACCTCATGATCATTTCGGCCATGGGTCCCAGGACTGCGTCTTGACTCGTGGCCAGTCTCACCTTGTTGACCATTTCTGGGGAAGGCGTGCACTGCGTGTATCGTCTGTTCCAAGGTTATTTCATTGCCCGCTTCGCCGGCATACTCTGGATAAATAGTCGGCAAATACCATCTTGTTTCCCTGGTTTGTAGACTATCGTTATGTCGTACTGTTGGAGTCTGAGTAACATGCGTTGCAGTCTCAGAGGGCAGTCGCTCAGCTGTTTAAGATTTATACTCTCTAATGGCTTGTGGTCGCTGTATACGGTCACATGTTTGCCGTATATGAAGGTGTGAAACCTTTCTACTGCGAATACTACCGTGAGGAGCTCACGTTCAATGTTTGCGTACCTGGATTCTGTTAGCGTCAACGCCTTGGACGCAAAGGCTACTGGCATGTTGTTCTGTATCATGGCGCATCCTAATCCAGTCAAGCTGGCATCTACTTCCAACACTGTCGGTACCTGAGGGTTGAAATGGTGTAGTGTCAGATAGCTCTAATTGCTGCTTTCAGTTCGTTGAAGCATGCCTCATGCTCCGCTGTCCATTCAAATGGCACAGACTTCTTTTTGAGACTCCTTAGTATTCTCGACTTGTCACTCAGCTGGCATATGAACGCAGACAAATACTGTACCAAGCCAAAAAAAGACTATAATTCAGTGACGTTCTTTGGCGATGGTCTGTTCTGGATTTTGTCACACTTCTTAGGGTCAGGCTTCACCCCAGTCTCGTTCCATATCAGGCCAAATAAACTTACTTCTGACTGCTTGATTGCACATTTCTCTTGTCTAAAGACTAGACCATTGTACTCAGCACTCTGCATCAGCATGTGGATGGCTCTGTCATGAGACTTCTTGTCTCTGCCGTACACCACAAAGTCGTCGGCAATTCCAATTACTCCGGCTTCGTCCCTAATTCAATCCTCCTCAGGATATCATCCATATGTTTCTGGAAAATGTCTTCGGCTAACGATAGCCCAAATGGCAATCGCGGCGAACTTGTATTTCCCCACGGGAGACTGGAACGCATTACAAACTCTCTTCTCTTTATCCAACTTGATGGCTCCAGAATCCATGTTTGGCATCCAGCTTGCTAAATACGGTCGCTCCGCATAGCCTGTGCGTGATCTCATCCAAGGTCATCGCCCTTTTAGTGGGTCCTCTTGATGGCCCTGTTAAGGTGTCTTGGATCCAAACATATCCTGAGGTCCCCATTAGCCTTCCGGCTAAACGCTAACTGGTTCACCCAGTCACTCGCCGATGTATCATAGCACTTCATGATGACTCCTAGGTCTTCCATCTCATCTAACTTCTTGCAAATCTCTGCTTTCAGGTGTACTGGGTATCTTCGAGGTGCTGCCACGTGGCTCTGTGCGTCAGTCCTCAACTCAACATGATACTTCCCAGGTAAGTTCCCAATACCCTTAAAACATTTGGGATACATCTCAGCCAAATCATTAACACTATGTACTGGGGCTTTAAATTTATTTGCATTAAACCCAAATTTACCACCGCTATGCTCACTCTTAACAATCTTTCTATGTTTCAGATTACGTGACACTCTCGACATATTCTCAAGATTATCAACCTGCAACTGTCGACACTCGACACCACAATCAGCAGAATCTAAATTCAACACATCACTACAGAGACACTCATCAGAATACCTATCAATTAGTGTGTTACCATATTGGAGTATCGACTTAGTGTCGCTGTGCCTTACATCATTAAATCTGACTTTGGCCTCGTTCTGCGGCCCTACATCAACATTATTTGACATATTTTGAACTCTTTTGCATTGTTCACAAGTACTACTATCAGGTCTGCCAGAATTAGTGTCATGGCGGTCTACTTTGGTATTGAACAATATTTTGTCGTCTGCTGCGACCCATTTACTGTAATTCCTAATGAGGTTTGTTTCTGGGACAATAATGAGTTGTAATTTTATACTGTCTAGACATCCAATAATAACCGGGCCAGTAGACTCACATATATAAAAGTCAGACAGTATCCATTTGGAATTCCTAAATCTGCACTGTGCAGTGAATTTACCCAGAAAACTAACGCTACTGCTGTTCACGGCTTTGAGTATGTCTACACTAGGTTTTAACAATTTCACAATTTCGTTATCACTATGGCTAGGGAATAGGCGTCTCATTACACGCATGGGAAGCAAATTACAGTTAGCACCTGTATCACATTTCATACTACAGTCAGATGATTGCGACTTCCGCAATTTTACCGTGCATATTAGCTGAGACATTTGTCTCCTATTGTTTTTTACACAGTCAATATTGTACAAGCGTACTGTACCGCAACTCTTAATGATGTCCTGGTCCACGTAGGCGTCATCACTGTCGTCTGCATGGTCGGTGTCGTCCTGATCGGGGTGACCTTGTCCCCCCCTCGGCCACAGGTCTCATGCACGTCACGCCCGACGCTGGTACTGACGACCGCTGGCCGACCCTGCTGGTCTTTCTTTGTTGCTGGTTGCTGCTGTTCTTTCTCTCTTGTTGGTTGCTGTGGAGTTTTGCAGAGGCGTCCTGCATGCCGCGGAGTTGGCAAAGTGTCCAATAGCGCCACACGCTCGGCACTTCTGCTTGTAGGCTGGGCACGCTCCCCTCTCATGGGTCCTGCTGCATCTGCTACAGGCTGTTGATGGCATACACCGGGTAAAGTTTATGTTTTTCTCTGCCCCGAACTTGTTTGAACTACGCAACGTAGCTTCATACTGCAATGCTGTATCTATAGCCTTCGCTGATACAAGTTCGTTTCCAAAATCAATTAATTTCCTTCTCAAATTTTCCCATTTTACACCTTTTATCAAATGATATACTGTGTTCTCGTCTATGGACTCCTCTTTGTAATCACAGTCTCTGACGAGCTCTCGCACACTAGCCACGAATTCGGCTACGGACTCATTTGTTTGCTGTTCTACACTCGATAGGGCCAACCTTGCTACCCACTTATTGACAGTGCCACTCATATGTTTTTCGAAACAGGCGAGTACTTTCTCTGGGTCACGTTTTGTGGCATCATCCAGATCCCAAGTTTTAAATATCTCTTGACCCTTCTTCCCCGAGCTTAGAAAAATATAATGCCACTGTATCTCTTTCTGAGTTTGGTTAATGACAAACGAGCTTTGTAGACAATCTCGCCATATGCAAAACTCTTTCTGCGGGTTATTACCCTCCCAATTCAGCATGGGCATCTGCACATGGTTGGTCCTCGTGACCGTATTTGGCAGTTTCTCTACTGCTAATTTGAAAGTATCAACCATTTCCTTAACGGCTTTCTCATCCATATTGCTAGTTTTTTGTTCTTACGGCGTCTTGTTCTGGTGATCATACACTAATGTGTATACACTTATACACTATACTTAGACTCCACTGGTCTATACGGTTACTCGCTGTACCGTCGCTGGCAGTCCCTGTGTTAAACACTATGCCCAGCTCACTGTGTATATCACCGCACTCAGCCTACCTTTATTCTATCACATATACATAAGTGCACCGCACTTAAAATACTAGCAATTAAAATCAATGTGCATATGTTTAAAATCTAATAAAGTTCGCTTAAATCGTTCATTGTTGGTCATTCATACTACACACAACACATTTATTAATATTGACAATAATTTTGATAACACGCAGAAAAGTCTCGTTTTTAGAATAGTATGTTTCTATTGCCAAACGTTTCACACAATTGCGACATCGATTTCAGGTAGCAAAGGGCATCCAAGTATAATGATGTCACAAAATAACAAGCATTTTATGATTGATTTTACTTCTTTAGATGGTCTTTATCAAGGAACCAACTGATGACACTTTGGCATCCTTGAGCATTTTTTTATATTTGCATTTCAAAAATGGTCCTTTGGCTCTATTTTTTGATAGAAGGAGCTTGTTGAAAACCAGATTCATCATAGTTACATAGAAAATATATATAAAAATCATATCTGCACCATTTATTAAGTATTTGAATCTATCAATATGTTGATAGGGTTTGTATATAACTATGTTCGAGCAATATTCAAGATGGCTGACAGGTTATAAGCTGCTATAAACAAGATGGCTGCCACCCAAATTGATAGAATGATGATCTTTCATCATTAAAACTTGTATTTTATAAAATTCTTAATACAATAATAATCAAAACTAATATTTTAGTGCATGTTAGACAAAATAATAATGCTGCAGGGCTATCCTAAGTGGTTGGGTCCAGTGGGCTAGGGCCCAATCAATTTTTAGAGGATCGTATAAGCACTAAACTACTAAACTATTGTCATTGGTGGCACTTCCAAGACGTCTGTTATTAAAACACTGGTATTAATGATACACATGCACAGCTTTTCTCACAGTGTTTAGGGTATTTCATAATTTAAACAATTCTTAACTATCATTTATAATATATGCCGGTGAGCAAACAATGATGGAAGCCATGATATGTTTATTGCTTAAATTTTACAATACCTAATGTCCACCATTCCAAACCAAACCATTCTGGTAATTAACGTTAAAGCTCAGCATCGGTTTGGTTCTAAAGAAGTAAAGAATAAGGCAGCATTCTTTGAAGACACTAAATGTGAAGTAGCAAGTCACATTGGCGTTGTTTCTTACAAGCAAACAGACTATTACAATGGAATACACCAAGCAATCTACCCTAAGGTGGCCTGTAGGGTGAGACCTGGCATTTTGAAGGAGTTGGGATTACAAGATTGAAACCATATGGGTTTTAATCATTATTATCAGGAGACTGCATGAATTCTATGGCTAGAGCATGTGTCTCTCGGTTACCATTTGGCGTGAAATTTATAGATACTTTTTTAAATACCATTGCTTCATATGTAACATACGACCAGGCTTTTGGTTTTCATCTATCTGCTGCAAAGTATGCAGGAGCAAGTATGGTACCATCTGGCAGTAAAATAAAACAGAACTCCAGTGTTTTCCAAACACTGATCTTGGATAGACAACTATGACGTGCAGGTAATCACACCAAATGGTAACCGAGAGACACATGCTCTAGCCATAGAATTTATGCAATCTCCTGATAATAATGATTAAGAGCCATGATTTCAATCTTGTAATCCCAAGATTAGGAAAAGCTGATTCGTCTGGCTTATGCTCAGTGTGTTGATATTTCTGTAGACATTAAGCATTATGCTGGCAAAAAGAAACCCACACCTGTATTTCTACTGGTTTCATATATGAACTGTCTAACAACAAAATTTAAATTTGTAAAGAGATTCATTGGATTTCTTTTTTCTATCAACAAGAAACACTAATTTTGTGATAAATCCTTAAAAAACTTACTATATTGTCCTAATATCTTCGGACATTTTCAATGTCCATAGTCTGAGACTTTTCTGTCACGTGCTGCCACCTTAAGTTCCCAGGTCCCACCCTACAGGAAACCTTTGGGCAGATTGCTTGGTATATTTCACTGTAATAGTTCATTTTTTCGTAAGAGCCGAACGCCAAGGTGACTGGCTACTTCACATTTATGGTCTTCAAAGAATGCTACCTTATTTCTTTGCAAGCGGACATGCACACTATGCCCAGTATATTACCAGGCACCTACTAGAAATGTGGAATGCGTTATGGGGTGGCAAATTTGAAGAGCAGACTTACAAAAGGAGGTTTAGTTCGAGTGGCACTATCTTCTTATCAAGTTGCTGGAAGGGTAATGGGTATACACACCTACAACACAGTTGCACAATTGATGGCCAACATATTTGACGTCAAATTTGAGGAGATAAATGGGAAGCACAACAAGATGGAAATAACAGAAAACAGAAAAGATTTAAGACAAGTTGGAAGAAGCACTCATCCACTTGAGACTGAATCCCCTTTGATGAACATTGTAGGCGGTAAGTTAGCAGATGGAAATCTTAATGATGGTGAAACCATGATTGCAAAGTTTGATGCCAAGCTGTCCACCGGGTTTTATGAAACGATAAAAAGTCAGGTTATCCCTTTAGAAAGAACACAGAAAGGTAATCAAGTTGGGAAAAGTACAGTTTATATCTAGGAAAATCTCTTCTGCTTACATATTTTTCCTGCAAGCTAAATTTGGATGTGATACTTGTAATGAAGAAAAGTTATGGAAGGTATATAGACATTAAGAATACTGTCATGATACTGAAAAAGAAATGCCTCGCTCTGCCCGCGATCCGCATCTAAGTATCATAGATATGAGACTGTATCATATCCATTTGGAAAAGGTAAAATTAAAGTTATCAATCTTTTAAATAATGCTGGTGAAAAAAAGTCGGAGATATTAATACTTGTAACATAGGAGAAGTTCCCGGAAGTGGATAAGCCTTTTTCATAAGATTGTATGCTGAGGAAAAAAAAAAATTAAAAATTAATCAAAAACTAACATAAGAATAAGTCACAAAGAGAAAAGATAAAACTCCCAAATATAAAAACATTCCCTCCAACTGAGGATTGATTGCAATATCACATACATTGAGCACACTTTAATACAGGTGTTTCTTTGAAAAGCCGCTACAGATATTATATGATATTGAACAGTTTGGCTGGAAGCTGATGAATGACGGTCCTCAACCTGATACAGCACTTGCAAAATATGCATCGGATGAGTTATTGAAAGCAGTGTCCTGTTCGTATGGGACAAACAGGCACTGTACAAGAAAAACTTGTGTACAAGAAAAACTTGCTCATGTGTGTCATCTAATGTAGCATGGACATGATATTGCAATTGGGAATGGGCAAGTCATTGTCAGAATGTTTAAACTCAAGATCTAGAAGAAAATCAACTTAGCTAATTCCATTAGTAGTGATGATAGTGATAACAATGATGATTAGATAAAAGACGTCTTGCTAAATGACAGACTGTCTTCTCTCCAAATTCGAAAAACTAGGACTGTGTTCAATGACTAATTTGTTATTTTAGATGATATGATTACTGATTGCATAATGTGTATATGACCTATTGATGCAAATTTTAAATATATGTTTAGATCTATAAGATTGTATCTATAATGTAAATGAAAACCGAGCAAGTTTATTGAAGTACGTGATTTATGGTTAGCTACCAGTTCATCAAACGTATACGTATAATTGTAATTTAAGCATGTTGTCTAAAATCAATTATTTGAGTAATAATATGACATTTTTTGCTATATAATTATTGACAAAAATTAACTTGTTATCATTAAATGATTAAAATGACTTTTCCCATTTTATATTCTAAACAATTATTTACCAAAATTGGTATTTTTACCAAATTTAGGCAATTTTGAGCAAACATCTGGATTTTATTGATTTTTGGTTGCTATGACAACTTTTATTTTATCATATTCGTGGTCTGTGATCTTTTAAACATAAAACTTGATACATTATATGAAACTATACCTAAAGAATCAAATATTATATGGACATATATATTTTCATTACCTAGAATGGCGGCCATTTTGGATTTTTGCTCATATTTGAAAATGCTCAAGGGTGACAAGGTGGCATCAGTTGGTTCCTCTTTGTACACTATATGATTAACTCAAAAACACAAAAAAACCTTTGTTATACCTTACATCAGGGTACCCGGGCTCGGCTGCCCGACTTCACCAGAGCCTCAACCTTGGCGATCTCGTCTGGCGCTAATTCTCCCTCGGCCGGTAACATGCAGCGAAGATACTCGGGGAACTCCTCGAGCTCTCCATCAGTAGTGGGTTCAGCTGACGGTCGTGCCGGAGCTTTTCTTCCGCAAAGTACAACTTACAGTCGCTCTTGATCAGAGAGGACTCAAGACCAATACTCTCCGGGATCAACTGCCAGCTGGTCCACTCGCTCCCGTTTCGCGCTCCTACAGCATTGATACTTGCTACTTGAGCGGGTATCTGCCATATTCGCCAGGCAGAGGGACTCTCACCCTCGCCCGAAGGTTGATTTGCATCGTCCAGACGCTCCGCATCAGTGGTTGGCAGGTCGGTGATTTTGGCCATGACCAAATCTTTCTGTAGGTCACGGAACAACGTTCCCTGGTTTTCCAGAGTCAACGGAATATTTCCGTCCTCCGCGACGATTTCCAGCGACGCATGACGAAAAAGGAGATCGCCTAAATTGGCAACCCCTTCTACCAGTACCTCGTGCCCCCGCCCTGGAAAGATCCGGCAGATGGCAAAACACGCTGCACCCCACGAGAGCGAATCGCATGGTCTTGTCCATTCGCACCTGGTCGTTGCTCTCCACGCTCAATGCCCTTCCGAGCGGTATCTCGTCGGCAACAATTCGCATTGTCCGTGCCCGCAGTCCAATTCAACTTCATATGTAGCGAGGAAGTCCATGCCGAGCAGAAGGTTGAGACCTTCTAACCGCCCGACATACACTGTTTGTGGATACGCCGCCTGCCAATAACAGGTCGACTTGGCACTGCCCCTTCACGTTGAGCGACTCTCCCCAGCCCCTGTGAGCATGAGGCTTGCTGGTTGTAGTGGCAGCAGCTGCTCTGTAATCTGGAGTACACGGCATTCAAAAGTAGGCTGAAAGTGGTCCCCCAGATAGGCACCTCGCGAGTGCAGACCCCGCGAGATCTACACGACATCTACATACGAGAGCGGCCTCTGGTGAGGCCATTGCTTTGCACACACATGCCGATGTCTTCTGCTGGCAGACACTGATACGCCCATCCCCAATGCAGCTCGCGCAGCGAATCAATCACACGGCCTGTCCGGTGAAGAGGTGCGACAGTCGCCCTCGTCCACTGCTAGAGTGCACTGTTGATGTTGGATCGACGTTAAGCGAGCCATGGGATGACAGCTTCTGTCCACGGTCCCTCGAAGGGTGTTCCGGACTCAACCCCCATCTCCTCACCCCTTTCGGTGCGACCTCACGGCCCCCGGGAAGCGAAGCTTTGTTTCTGTCTGGCTGTTTCCTGCACGTGCTACCAAACTGTTGCCCAGTCGCTACTAAATTAGTGCAACACTCCTGTACGTCCCTTCGACTGCACTCAGAAATGGCACGCGATGTGGTTGCACAGAGACTCTCATCCGGCTTGCTGCTCCCTGCATCCTGCCCGGCCCTCCGAGGTGTGAAATAAGCCCGGTCCCGAGAATCCGCGGTCGCGGCGAGCCACTAGACTGAACCTCGTGGCGAACACATCCTCGTCGAATGCCTAGGCCGAGCAAAATCGGAGGCCGACCCCGGGTCCTGTGATGCTCTCATGGGCGGCGAGAAGCCGCCTTTACTGGCGACCCTTTCACCTCCCAAACCCGACACAGTACGCCCATGCACTGGACGCCCGATAAAAATTCACCCGGCTAGTAGCTCCCCATCATCTGCGGTAGACTTCTGAGGATGGTTGTCGCTCGTATCAGCGGCAGGGGAAGCTCGCGACTCAGCTCCCCTGCCTACTCGTTTCCCTCCTTCGTCGCAGCGGTCCCAGAACCCGTGTTCTGGACCGAATTCTTGCTGACGTTGGTGTCCAGCTTCTTCTTGGCCGTGCGATTGGAGGACGCCAATTGCCACTCGGCAATCTGTTCGGGGGGTTGCCTTGAAGCAACTCGTGCGGGACGTAGCCCTTCTGACCACAATGCCAACACTCTACATTAGCTAACCCGCGCTGACCCCCTCGTTGTTGCTGATGCCGGTTCGGCGGTTTCCAGCGTCGAGAACCCGACGTTGCTGCAGCGGCCTCGGTCCCTTTGCCCGATTCCGACTTCTGTGTCTCCTGCTCACTCTGTACCGCTAGCACCTGCTTCAACAGTCTCTGTGGACGGGTGATTGGGCTTCTTCGTGTTCGCTTCTACCTTCTTAATGCGATGTTTGCCTTGTAGTTAGTCGGGTCGTCACGCTGCTCGTGCCTAACCAGTTCCTGGGTCAAGATGGCTAAAACCAATTCAGGATACATCATGACCTCGTTGTGCGTTCGCCAAAGCGAAGCATAGTTTAACCCCAATTCAAACCGTTTCAATACGGCGGACTCTCTGCGGTGATTGTCCTTCCAGTACGCCTTCCGCACCAGGGACATTAGCTGAGCGATGAAGTCGCGGACCGACTCTTTTGTTGCCCTGCTTCAGGGTCGCGAGTTCTTCCCTCGGCGGCCCTCATCTCAAATTCCACTTGAAGTGAGCATTAAGAGTCGCCAAGAGAATCTTCCAGTCGTTTCTGTCTTTCGATAGGGAGGTTCAACAATGCTCCCTGCGCCTTTCCTGATAACCGGTCTACCAGCCATCCCGCCCCCTCTTGGGGGACGGAACCCAGTATAACCGGAGGGTCTCCACTAATTGCTGGATGTAGTCGGGCCAAGACTCATTACGGTTGGGCTCGCTGAACTTGTGAAAGTTCTTAATGCGACACTTTGAAGGACACACTCGTCAGCACGCGCATGGCGGTAAGTCATCATCCTCTGAAGAGGTTGACTCTCTGCGACCCACCGTCGATTCGCTTGCGCCGGCAGTGCACGTCGTTTGCGCGCTGCTTCCTCTTCCTTCCAACCGGCCTCTTCTATTCTGCATTCGTCCAGAGCCCCCATCCAGGGGGTCTGCATGAAGCGCCGCACGAGAGGGTTTGCTACCGTTCGCGATTCGCCAATCGTCGGCCGTGGAGTTGTCCACGGCGAGGTGTGCCGCGATCGCGCCAGTGCGGCCGGGCACCCCCATGTTGTTGGCTGTCTCCTGTCGAGGTCTCTTGCCAGGCACCGACAGGGGGGTGGATGCAGGTTGATCTCGGATTGGGCTGACGCCCATGCTGGCGGATCTCAATCCCTGCAACTCCGCGATTCGTGCCTGCAGGTGCTTCTCTTCTTCGCAATTGGCTTCGAAGTCGTGAGACCTCGGCCCTAAAAGAGTCGAGATTATCGAAGGCATCGCGTATCCGTGGCTTAAAAGGTGGTGGCGGGGTTGTTTCATCCCCCCCTCCGCTTGGTGCACCGGTATTAGGGTCCCGGCCTTTCCCCGAGGCGGAAGGAGAGGTGGACTAGCCGCATCCTGCTCCCACTTCTGCTCGCGTGGTGGCGAACGATTCGCGGACCCGATCCTCTTTCACCACCCGCCCTGAAGGCGAGCGGCGATAGGTCGTCCTTTCTTCGTGTGTCGGTGGCGAGCGCAATAGAGCAGTTTCGCCCTCTCAGCTCGTGCTGCCTCCTCGCTCTCGTCAGTCATTTCACTCCCACGCTTTGGACTGCACCAGGTAATGGGGGATCAACTCGACTTCCCAGTCAGTGATCTGTCGCGTTATATGCCTCAGAGCTCTGCCTGTTGCTCCACTTGGCCCGGGACTAACGCCCCGTCCAAGATTTCCTTCCACTCTTTTTTCATTTCATACGCACCATGCGCCCTGTCTCAGCAATTTTGTTGCGAATGGCGATGCTCTTATTCTGCAACACTTCAAGAAGTACCCTCTCGGCCGTCCCAAGTGTCAGATCGTAGGCGTGAGAGTCACACTCCCCACCCACGGCAGCGGAAGTCCTGCTTTAGTTCCCGGAGGGAAGTCGTGAGACTGGTCCCAGGAGTAGTGCACGTTCTCTACGGCGCCTCCCACAAACCTGCGATTCCTCCAAGCGACAGAGATGGTTCCACTTCATCTCACGAAGCCCCAACTGATGTGCAGCCCGGAAGTACTCAAGTGATGCCTCCCCAATGCCGTTTTCCTTGTAGCCTCGCTGTAGGGTCGCTCAATTTTGTCGCCCTACTTTCGTTTTTTCCTCAATGCGCCCTGGGTTCGTTTTAA
Source organism: Streblospio benedicti (assembly GCA_019095985.1). Classification (NCBI taxonomy): domain Eukaryota; kingdom Metazoa; phylum Annelida; class Polychaeta; order Spionida; family Spionidae; genus Streblospio; species Streblospio benedicti. The sequence continues at coordinate 4,927 of JAGTTF010000119.1, read as the reverse complement.
CTGACCCAGACATGTCACCCTGCCACTTCTTGGCTGGCGCCACCTTCGTCTAGATCCTTTGGTGTCGGAGTTCCTTTGTGAGTCGGAATCTGGTTGATAGCCGGTTCTAGTGCATTACTGGTTCTTACCAGCAGGTGCGGCATCCCCGATTAACTCTTCCTCCGTTTCCTCGCTGGCCTGGCTGGCGGTTTCCTCTCCCTCTTGAGATCCGCACCCGTTTTCTTCTCAGATGTCCCGTCGTCCCCTACTGAGGGCGGCAGCGGGTCTGCTTGTGGTGTACCACGGTCAGGCCCATCAGAGACTTCTTTCCCCGCATCAGACTATGTCAGCACGGGGGCTTCTGTAGCCATTGATGTCAATGTCCCGGCCTGTGGCTGTAGCTGCTGTAGGAAAGCAGTGCGGATCGGGGGATCTGCCTGCACCCCGCCCGTCATACCACTCCATTTCAAGGTCAGGGCATTGCGACTGCATGTTGTTGGTAGTGAGAGTACTCAACCTCACTCAGTGATCGGCGACCTTTCTTTGCAGCCTTGCGTTTCTTCACTCCTCGGGCGTGGTCTGGCGACCTCTCGCTCCCCCTTCCGACACAATGTGGCGGGGTCCGTGATGTTCGACTCGTGCTTTAGGCATCGCGTCATGCGACCCTATCTCTTCTTCTGTTTGGTCGGCAACTGGGCAACGTTGCCTCTGCGACCACTCGAGGCTAGCTTTGCAGCGGATAGAGTGTTCGCGATCCCCGCAAACAACACTTCCGAGCACGTTATTAAGGTCGGACATGGTGACTGGATCTCACATTCGTATCGGCGCCCTGCGTGGGCGTGTACCGTCGCGAGATCCTGGTCACGGCACCAAACTGTAAACAAAGTGGAGTCAGTTGCTTACCCAGCTTGATGACTGGGTCGCGCTCTGTGCTGATTCGCGACCACCACGAGCCCAAAGCTCAGGCAGCGCGACGGACGGCTGACTCCTAGGCGATGTTGGTTCCCTTACTACTCCTTGTTGTGTTAACTGGTACCCCCACGTACAGGCCACTGTCCAGCGTACTGGGCGAGTGCCTGGTGACTAACAAGCCGGGTTTCACGACAGGCCCCCACACGGAAGGGGGACTTTGCACCGGTGCTGACAGGGCATCCCCCCTTTTTAAACCACACCGTCCCAGGTGTGGGAACAGGGTTCGCCACCAGCTAGCCCGTCAGATAAGTAAAGAAGGCCTATCCCCAAAGGAATAGGTTACCATCCCTACGTGCTACAAGGGAAACTGAGGCCCTAATGGCCAAGTCTCAGTACTGTAGTGTACTGAGTCCTTAATCCTACAGTGGGCTTAAGAAGGCATAACAACAAGGTGTGTGTAACAAAGGGATAATATACCTAGTCCAGTGCAACTTACATACAACTACTTTATACTCTGCATGAGTTTGCTGCAACCTCGCGCACTGGAAACCTACTGAGAACTAGTTTGGTTACACTACTAGGCAGTGTTAAGACTGATGTGTATCCAGTTCAGGGGCTGCGGTGTCGTGAGGGACAGGGGCTGGTAGTGTCAGGATGGTGGTGGTGGTGGTTGAAGGGGGGTGTGTGATGAGCAAGTGCTATCAGGACCGGGTGCAGGTGGAGTTGGAATGGGTAGCGGGTGTTGTTAGGATAGTGATGGGTGGAGGGGGTGTGGGGAGGGGTGTGGAGGTAGAACAGTGGTGGGTGCAGTCAGGACTATGGCTGGGGTGCCAGGACAGTGCAGATGCTGCTTACCAGTATTATACAATTTTGTTCTTAAATATACTGGGGGTTAGATGGGTATTGACAGTTTTACTTAAGAAATAAGGCATGTGCATATATTTCCTATAACTGATCTGTTGTCCTCACAGTGCGCATTGACTTTTCGTGGAACATTTTCCTACACGTGGCTGTTATACTGTAGCAAAGCAGAAGGCAAGCAAGTTTGAACAAGGAAAAAGGTGGGAATTTGCTAAAAAAATATATGCATTAAATTGGGTCAATATTATTGCGTCGCTTCAGTAGCTGAAGCAAAAGCTTTGTGATCAATTTGTTTCTATGTATCTATGTATGTATGTATGTATGTCTCGGACAAGCTAGAGCTTTTACCGTGCCACAAACTTCGTTCAAACTTACACGACTATGAGGTATGAGGCAACACCGAAGTGATTCGATTTTGGGTGCTCTGTCAATTAGATTTTGTTTTCTAGAAGTGCTTTTATGACATTTTTTAATGATATTCAATGTACTTAGCCAGCAAGTGAAACGTTATACTCAAACTGGTCATAGTGTGCGTCATTACACGTATGGCGTCAAAACGAAAACTACAGGAAGTTAAACGTGTTAGTGAAGTTAAACGTTAAACGTAGCTGAAGCGAAAGCCTTGTGATCACTTTGATTCTATGTATGTATGTATTTATGTATGTATTTATGTATGTATGTATGTATGTACATTAAAAAGCGTTAATCTATTGGGGCGTTTCTGTTCAGTAAATCGTAATAATGTTCAAAATAAATACGTAATACGTTCAAAGCATATGAAACATGCTATTGAATTAATGGTCAATTAGGACATAATTATCAGCATTATTACAATCTTAAAACTGCAATAAACATGGTAAAATGTAACCAAATGTATTCAGCCTGAGATGGTTCCTAGCAAGCTGGGCGGAACGTCCAAAACGAACGTGTACAGTTAAGTAAAATGTAATATTTATGAATTTGCATAAACTACAGTTACTATATATCTGGTAATTACCCAGATTAAATAAAATGAGCATGAAGCCCAGTGAGCACAGTGTCGTGATATGCGTGTAATATGTGTGTATTTGAGGGATATTGTGGGTTCCAGGAGTATATCCCTTTGTTTACATCGTTGTATACACGTGTATTTCTATATGTGTATTCCACATATAATGGCACCACTTATTACACGTGTATGTGAGGGATATTGTGGCCTCTAGCGATATATCCCTTAATTACAATGTAATATGCATATACAATTACGCGTGTAATGCGCGTCTACGATACACTTGGAATACACGTGTAGAGATACACGCCGAATACTCATTTACTGATACATGTAATTAAAGTCTCAGAGTATATTAGCACATAATATATTTTTAGTTCATACTACTTTTCTAAAACTTAATGAAGATTTCAAATAATATAATAATTAAGGTACACTATGTGGCTATTGTGTGCACATGAATTGATTACAGTGGAACATTTACTTAAATAGATAGAGCTGAATATATATAAGATTAAGAATAAGAATAAAATATTTTATTTCAGTATAAATCAAATATAAAAAATCAATATTTCAACCAAGCACCAAAATTGATTATTGGATTTGAAACTGATATTGATTATCATCTTGTTATCCAGTACTATTGTATGGCAACACAAATAGCTTTATGCTGGATATATTGATTCTGATTCATTCTGGTGTTTTCTCTTCAAATTCATATATTTCTTGATTGTAAAGTATACATTTTTTTTTTCAATATATTATCTTAATTGTCCATAAGACAATGTCAATCTAACGACGCAGTGTTCTGTGAACACTTTTTGATCTAGTTTATTTGTTTGTACTCCATCAACCTAATGTTGCAAAAGTACTCCTGCTCGTCATTTTCACGGGGGGTCTTGTTAGTCAATTCATAATTACTAATTGAGACAAAGGATATAAGAAAATAATGTACCTAATGTTACAATTAATGATATGGTTTCAGATAATAGCATAAAGGGGATAAGTCATATGTTGGTTTGAAAGTTTTCAGTAGTCTAGAGAATTTGAAAGAGAATACAACATCATTTGTATAAAAAAAGCAATTTATTTATTGGTCAATATTTGTTTATCTAAAAATCATACCTGTAATACAATAGCAACACTTTCTTTTCATGAGAGCTTAGAGAAGGCTAAACTTATCTTATGAAAATAATCAATACCCACCGAGATTCTACAAGCCAATTATATAAAAAGCCATAATCATAAGATTTTTGGAACAACTGAGAGGAAGACACCAGAGGCTGTTACCACAAACAAGGTGAGAAAACATATTCTCAGTGTAAAATACCACAGTATATACTATGAGGACTATGCACAACCATTATATGATATTAGGATATATAAGGATAGGTATAGGGACAGAGAACTAACTAGATTGTTGACAGCTAGTGTAATACCCAGTAGTTCTGTTCTCTTAATAATGCCTAAACAATTGCAGATTATAATTACATCTGCCGTGCGTTAAGTACCTACTGGATTAATCAGATAAAGTCAAATAAACTACAGAGAATATAGCATAACATCAATTTAATCTTTAACAAACTGCTGCTGTGTGTAAAAATCTGTAAACATGCAAACACACTGTGTTCTTGTCATTGGTTTCATATGATAAAATAATAGAAAATGAAAAAATAAAATATATCCCATTTTGTTGCAAAATCACACAATTCGGTTATAGACACAATTTGTTTTCTAACATGTCTGCAAAAAATCAACATATTCTTAAGATTTTTAAATGGCCAGGGTTGTGGAGAAAAAATTGTTAAAAATACACTCAAAGTATGCGTTCTTGTACCGCCGAATTCTGCCCGTATTTTCCAGCTAGCATACATTATACAGGATACACCTATATAGTCCCTACCCGGGAGTGCCTACATGAAGATATAAAAAATTAAACCCATATTACATATGAAGAAATAAGCATATAGTTTTTTTTATAGAATATGTCTATTGTTAACGGTCAAAATCTTAAGGGTTGGCCATCTACCAAGGCAGAGCCTTTAATTTAATGTATTATTTTAGCAGCATTACACACGTACGGGTGATGGAGGTGTATTTAATCTGTCACAGCCATATAAACAGTACATGTACTGAATATGGCAATGATTGATCCCTCTACTATCCCTCTCTCAGATACTGCTAAGC
>JAGTTF010000118.1:0-20657 GCA_019095985.1 Streblospio benedicti | reverse complement strand
GTCAAAATAAGCAGGTTTATTTACAGTTTCTCACTGGATTACAAATTTGCATTATCTGTGGTAACTTTAACATTTGTGCTGCCATCTAGTAGTTAAAATCATCACCATTCATTTTCATTCATGGGGTAGTAAAACAGTCTGTCGTAGTGAGTAATGCCCTCACTGATTGGTGCGCAATAATATGATAAAATTAATTTTAGTAATTGGCCCATTCACAACGTACACGGCGTTCAATCGATGTGCAGTGCTCGTGACTAGGTTTACCCAGTGCTCGTGCAAAGATAACCAGAATTTTCGTGTGTGATTTGTTTACTTTTGAACTGACAACTTTTTGTTTTTGGCTCCTGGTTATACTATGAACTGTATATCTTTTGCCCAATTTCTTTAGTGCATGGAAAATGGGAATATCTCTACTGTCTAAGGAAAAATGGGAATTTCAATGCGCATCTGCATTGGCTGGTTTTTGCCGCTAACTCCGCAATACATGACCACCCCCCCCTCCATATGCCATTCATCCAGTAGAAAATGGAGAATATTATGGCTTTAAACACTGCATTCGGACAATGTGAGCATGAGAATATGTATAGGTCTTGATAGGCAACAGATCAATGCATTCTCATGCTTGTTGAAAGCATATACTGAACAAAAATGTAAAAAGAAGTGGTAAGTTGAAATCACCAGTGCTCGTGCGAGATGCAAACCAGTGATGGTGTGTATTTCATTGATGTTATGTATTTACATGAAATATCTTAAAACATTGTACCTGGGTCAGGGGGGTCAGGGGTGCCACCCCCAAATCTTCCTGGAAACTCATGATCTAAAATAAGTTGAACATTGTATAATACACCTGACGTCATATTACGTATAAAATAAGGAAAATGTAAGAACAACTGTGTAATTGTGTAGGAGTGAGCCTAAAACAGTCAAGCACTCAAATGAAGAAAGCAATGTGCATTGTCAATTAGAGATATGATCATTTATGGCTCAATTACTTATTGCTGTTATTTCCACTTGATCATCAACAATTCAACAAAAATGCTTCCAATGATGAACATTACGGTATATCAAGTGATTAACAACTAGCAGGCTTAAATGGCCTTCAAAACTTTAAATAGGAATTATATTTAAATGGAATTATATCTCACCTCATAGGTTAAACCAATTTGTCACTTTCACTTTCGGTTTCAATCACGTGAATGCTGTGCAGTATTCAAAAATCAGAGTACTGAAACATTCCAGCTAGCAAACAAACGTTACAAAAACATTAACCTGAACATTGGGCCTGATTAAAAATTGATGGCATATTTAATTGGAATGAAGCATACCAATCCATATGGAATTATTAATACGTAAATGTCTTTGTATTGACAAGTCCATTAGTAAGAATAAGAATAAGAATAAGAATATTTATTTCGATAATAACGGTACACAAAAGTGTAACATATAATCATAGTAAAGAAGGTAAAAATATACAAGTTATATACATGGAATAGCTAACTAGTTAAATTGACTAGAGCAGACCTGCCAAGTCTCCCGCATTGGGGGGGAGACTCCCCCTTTGGAGACCTCTCTCCCCCTCTCCCCCTCAGATGTTCTAATCTCCCCCTTTCTACTGATTCCCTCAAATAAATTAAAAAAATAAATTCCCTACCTAAAAAGTGGCCTAAAATGCACAGAATGGCATTAAAAATTGCAAAATTTTCTGGGGGGGCATGCCCCCAAACCCCCCTAGCATTCTTGGCCGCCTATGGCGCTTTTGCCCGCGCCAAATGCCTCTACCTCAAAAAATAATGTCTCCCCCTTTCAAGCTCCTCCAACTTGGCATCTCTGCTAGAGTAAATATATGGTACAGCTAAATCAGTATATAATATTCTTCCAGTGACAGTAATTTATAGCACTATTTGTATAAAAAGTAGATGCAGTAATATTCAGTAAGATAGTATTGTCAGAGACCTCCAATCTCTTAATAAAACTAGTTACATTGTTTCTAATTAAAATATCAAAATGATTAATACCATATTGCAAGAGAGTAGCAGATATACTGATGCGATGATATATATTCATCAATAAACGAAAAATTCTATTAAAAGCAGATCTGATCCTTCTGTAAACATCTTGACTAAAATTAGACCATAAATGACAACAATATATACTTGTGCAGTAACTCTTAAAGAGCTGTACCTTAACATCATCAGAGCAATGCTTAAAATTACTAATCAGACTGTTACCTCGAATATAAAGTGTACGAATTGATCTAGAAATATCCATGTGATCCTGTCTATCACTAGTCATTGTAACACCAAGGTATTTATGTGAATCTACTAAGTCGACTAACTGGTCATTAAGAAACAGAGATGGCACTTTAGGCATATAAATATTACGAGATTTAATACACATGTATACAGTTTTCTTTGCATTAAAAACAATATCACAGGTCTCTGAATATTCTTGACATTCCAAAATCATATGTTGTAAAATACTAATGGATGGTGCAATGAGAACACTATCGTCAGCATACATCAAATAATTGACACAAGTATTACTGATATAACAACCAACATTAAGACTATTCAAGCGTACAGAAAGATCATCAACATATACATTAAAGAGATATGGTGACAGGACCCCGCCCTGGTGAGTTCCATTCGATGATTTGAAGGCATTACTAAGACTTGATCCCCATCGCACATAAAAATTCTGATGTGTATACCAAAACACAAGTAAACGAACAATAATTTTTGTATGTAAATTTTGATGGTTTCACCCTCAGAAGTGAGGCTGAAAGCAATCCTTGATATATAACATCAATGAAGTACACACCATCACTGGTTTGCAGCTCGCACGAGCACTGGTGATTTCAGCTTACCACTTCTTTTTACATTTTTGTTCAGTATATGCTTTCAACTAGCATGAGAATGCATTGATCTGTTGCCTGTCAAGATCTATACATATTCTCATGTGCACATTGTCCAAATGCAGTGTTTAAAGCCATAATATTCTCCATTTTCTACTGGATGAATGGCATATGGAGGGGGATGGTCATGTATTGCGGAGTTAGCGGCAAAAAATCAGCCAATGCAGATGCGCATTGAAACTTTCCTTAGACAGTAGAGATATTCCCATTTTCCATGCACTAAAAAATTGGGCAAAAGATATACAGTTAAGTAACCAGGAGCCAAAAAACAAAAAGTTGTCAGTTCAAAAGTAAACAAATCACACACGAATTCTGGTTATCTTTGCATCGAGCACTGGGTAAACCGCCACGAGCACTGCACATCGATTGAGCGCCCGTGAAAATGTTAGGACTAAGTGGGGGATGTCAAAACTCGAGCTTTTCCCTGGTGTTAACAAATCTGTGATGTAAAAAAGTCTGTGATTTGGTCTACTGACTCAAAAATAATCAAAGGAGTGAGACTCCTGAGAAAAGCCGAGCTTGAGATTGTTATGCAGCAATATCGGCCGGGAGTGCATATATATAGTGACCATGCATGGTGGCAATGACTTGATAATCGAGGTTGTTGTGCTAATCTTTATAATCGTAATAAAAACTCTCTTGAATGAAATTTGCGTGAAATTACTATAACATGCGATATAAATCGAAGTTGTTGCATGCATGCGGATAGACAGAAAAAAGAACAAACACACCGGCCGGTTTCTCATTAGTATGCACATGCGTGTATATATATGGCGTATTAATTTTGATCGGCTGCAATGTAATTGGCGTTTCTCATTAACATCGGCTGTAAAAGACACAAATGCAACTACTTTATTTAGGATAAAAACATTACAAATACAAATATAAACTAGTAAAAATACACAAGATACAATAAATAAAACACAAATAATTTACCTGTAAGAGGAACAGCGGTTGGCAATGTAAAAGACACAAATGCAACTGCCGGAGCATACTGCATTTGCGTCTTTTTAAAGCCCGCTGATCCTCTCACAGTACTGGCAATACCAACACATCAATATTGCACAATACCACAGTTTTGACTCCGCAATTATTATGTGGCAGACGGCCACATCTGCCCCCCTTTAAGAACGAAAAGAAATGAATGATAAGGTGTGAACTCGATCATGATGATGACGAAGTGAACTTATCACAGACAAGAATTAAGAAAAGCTTTCATGAATATTAAAGACTCAATTCCATAATATTTAATATTTTTTTAAAGTCAAATGGCATTATTTGCTTATAAAACATGTATTTATTGCCCAGAAAAAATCCTATCACATTTGTATGTACCAGTTGTTGAGCTGTTAAAAACAAAACCCACATCCTTATAAACTTAAAAAAAAAATGGTTAGCCACCACCAGACAAAAGATGATGAACCATGACATTCTTCTTAGAAACCTAAATAAATAGCAAATATATTATATAAATCCTACAAAATAAAGCATACATTATCACACAATCAAAGTGGAATAACCAATCAATCAATATAGGCACATTACATAATGCAATCAATATATAATAAATAATGACCTATTTCACACCATTAGTGATTATAAAAATTATTGCATTCAAAATTTCTACATGCTGTAAAGGAAAATATTGTAAAATATCAATCAGTGCATTCACTTTAAGTTTCCAGTCCAAAGTCTGAACTGAATTGGCATGACAATAAAAATCGCCATAGCGAACTGGAGGTCCTCTTATCCTAGTGGACCTACGGAGAGTTGACTGACCATCATCCTGTTGCGAATCTGAAATTATTTGATCATCAGAATTAGAAGTTTGCGCATCAACATTTCCATTATTATCACCATTATCAAGACTAGTATTAGAAACATCAATGTTTTGATCATTGTCAACCACATCATTATTCAGTGCACCTAAATCATTACCAATCACACCGACATCGGGGTCATTGCTATCCCCAATATCATTATCACACACGTTAATTTTCACACACTCTACATTGGGTAGCACTTCTGTGACATAGTGCTCATTCTCTCCTTCATTTTCATAGTCTTCGGTAGAGGTTTCATCACTGTTCACATCATCAATATCGGACTCTTCATTCATCCATGGTAGGGCCAGTGGCAGCAGCATATTCCTATGTAGCACCCTATCCTTCCCACCATTCTCTGGCCTAACGCGAAAAACAGGAATATCCTCATTAGGTTTTCCAATGACCAGGTAAAGCTCAGAACACCACCTGTCCGCTAACTTGTGTTTTCCCTTAATGCCTACATTTTGTACCAGTACGAAGTCTCCAACATTTACACAGTTACCTCTTACTTTCTTATCGAACCCTTTACTCTGCTTCTTTTGGGCTTTACGGGTAAACTCTCTGGCTGTCTTGAATGCCTTGTCTAAATTTTGCTTAATGACATCAACAGGATTTACCACTTGCTTTTCCAATGGGGTTCCCAAAAACACATCCAATGCCAAGTTTGGGGTCCTCCCAAATAACAAGTAGAATGGACTGTAGCCGGTGCTGTCATGCCTGCAACAATTAAATGCAAAGACAAGAGATGAAAGTTGGTCCTTCCAATCTGGCTTTTTATCGAGATCCAAAGACCTCAGCATACTTATCAAGGTACGATTGAATCTCTCTGTAATCCCGTTTCCGGCTGGGTGGTAGGGACTTGTCCGCGACTTCTTCACACCTAAAAAATCACACAGGTGGTAGATCACTTTTTTGCTTCAAAGCTCCCACCTTGATCACTATGTATACGCTGCATAACACCATACTTCAAGACAACCTCATTAAATAGTATTTTTGCCACAGTTTTGGCCTCTTGGTTACGTGTTGGAAATGCCCAACTGAATTTGGTGAAATGATCGGTTATAACGAGAACATATTTGAACCCTCCCCTTGATTCCTCAAGTGACAGGAAATCCATACAAACCAGTTCAAATGGCTGTGAGGTTTTTATACTTACCAGTGGTGCCCTTGAAGGCAGATTTGGTGACTTTGTGCAGATGCATCTTCTGCAATTTTTTATCTTGTCATCCACAGATTTTGCAAGGCCCACCCAGAAGTAACGATCTTGAGCCACACTCAAGGTCTTATCGCGTCCCAGATGGCCTAACTTATCATGTGTATAGGTCAGCAAGATATCCTGCATGTGCTTTGGCACCACTAACCTTAACTTCTCTTCACCATCAACTCCAGTGCTCTGGCGATACAACACGTTGTTTCTGATGACAAACTGTTTGAAATGAGACAGTAGCCTCATCACTCCGGGGGTTCTTGTTTACGTTGCTTCTCAGTTATCGCCTGGCCATCCAAAACCATTCGTTTCACCCTTACAACATCTTCATCTTTGTTCTGCTCGGTCTCCCAGTCCACTGCAGGTGCTTCACATACTGAAACTGCACCAGATATTACAGCTGGATTTATTCCCATAGTTTCAGCACAACCTACGAAATCATCACTAGTTAGCATTTTACACAGCTCCCTTACTACATCGTGAGGGATACGCTTGGAGTAAGATTTCTGCAACTCTTCAGGGGACACCTTTCTTGAAAGACTGTCTGCGACAGTATTGTCAACCCCAGGTTTGTAGTATACTGAAAAATCATATGACGATAACTCCGCTAACCACCTATGACCTACTGCATCCAATTTGGCTGTCGTAGTCAAATACAACAATGGATTATGATCTGTGTACACGTCAAAATGATTTCCGTACAAGTAATATTTAAACTTGACGGTTACGGCCCATTTTAGAGCCAAAAACTCAAGTTTATGGGTACTGTAGCCTCTTTCAGTTCGGTTCAAAGTCCTACTTCCAAATGCAATAGGGTTCAGCTTGCCATCGCACTCATCTCTTTGAAAAATAGCACATCCTAAACCACAAATGCTTGCGTCTGTATGTAGCACAAACGGTTTGTTAAAATCAGGATACTTCAGGACAGGGGTTCACAGAGAACTTGTTTCAATTTGTTAAACGCTAAATCCTGTTCGTCACCCCAACCCCATGCATTGCCAGGAGCACAATTTTGTGTTGGCTTGCTTTTTGAACTATTTTTCCCCTTTTTGTTAGACTTTCCCCGCAATAATTTTGTCAAAGGCTCTGCTATTGTTGAAAAATTTGGTACGTGTTTCCGAAAAAGAAATTCATAAAACCCAGAACACTTTGTAATTCTTTGAAATTTTGCGGTACCGGCCAATTTTGTACATCTTTAACATGATTTTGACTTATTGAAACACCGGTACTAGAGACTTCAAAACCTAAAAATTCAACAGTTTCCGAAAAAAACCTACATTTTTTTGGTTTTAACCTCAAATTTGCAGACTTCAGCCGATCAAAAACTTCCTGAAGATTGTCATAAAGCTCTTGTTTTGTCTTACCATGAATTATTATGTCATCGATGTAGGCTACACAAGTCTTCATCAATAACCCATCGAGTACTTTGTCGATCATACGTTGGAAAACCCCTGGCGCATTTTTGTATCCGAACGGAAGCTTCAGATATTCATACAGCCCACAGGGGGTAGAAAAGGCCGTTCTCTCTGTGTGGTCATCTGTGATCTTAATCTGGTAGTAACCACTAAACAAATCAACAGAGGCAAAGTACTTTGCATCCTTCAGGGAGTCTATCAACATATCAATTCTGGGAATAGCGTAGCTGTCCCTTGTGCACCGGTTGTTTAGCTGTCAAAATCAACGCACAGTCTCAGCTCACCACTCTTTTTCCTTACTAAAACTATATTTGAGCTAAATGGGCTCTGCGACTTCCTAATTACCCCAGCTGTCATGAGCTCCAACAAATGAGCTCTAAGTTCTTCATAGGCTCCTGGTGGTACGGGTCTCATTTTTTGCGGAACGGAGTTGGATCCTCCATATCGATTTTTACTTCAGTGACATTCGTGCAACCCATTTCGCCCATGCTCATAGCAAAAACATCTCTATTTTTCAGGAGAAAACGTTTCAATTCAACAGAATCGTTATGATCCAAATGAGAAAAATCAAAAGACTTAATAAAATCACTATTATTTTGTTCTTCATGATCTTCAATAGTGGCCTGGTTTAATTTAGCAAGTTTTTGACCTTTGTTGATAGCTAACCCATATGGGGAATTATTGAATATTTCCAAATCAATGTTATTGCTACCTCTTTTAACATCTAAAAGATACGGGACTACAGGCAATTCTTCACTATCAACAACTGCAACTTGCTGACATATAGGAGCTGCAATCACCGACCTAGCCTGCACTAACTGCCCACTGAATGGAGGAATTTCAAGGTCGTCTAGAGCTGTAACTTCTCCAAACACTCCATTAGATTTTTCCAAATGACTTGAGACAAGTCTAACAGTTTGCATGGCTAATTTTAGAGCCGGGTGCTGAAAATCAGTTATGTGACTGAGTTTGCACAAGAAATTTGTCCCTATGAGAAGGGGAACTCTACTATTGTAATTGGTGTCTGGTACAATTAAGACTGGTATTTTCTCACATTGAAATTTTCCATTGGCTATTGGTATGGCTATAGTAACGTCAATGAAACCACGGTAAGGCAGGCTATCGCCTGACACAGTGTCAATTCGGACTAGATTATTGATATCATTCAAAGGTATATTACCAAAATGCTCAGAATAAAATTTATGGGATAGAGAAGATATTTGACTACCTGTATCAAGCAGTCCTATAGTTGGCATATTGTTTACACGACAAGAAACTTCACATGTGTTTCCAATCAGTTCATTTGGTAAAGTGCAGGGCATACTAGTTACATTAAGTTGGGAACGTTGCCCTTCCATCCCAACTACTTCCCGTTTTTTGGATAACGACTAGATTTTTCCCTCACTAAATCTTTGTTAGGCGGATTTATACAATCAAATGCATAGTGAGAATCTTCTCCGCAAACGATAGCAGAAAAATGGCTTGTGCCTCCTACCCTCTTTCCTAACAGACTCTGGCCGTGTTTCCTGGGCTGCTTGAGACTGTGCGCTAACCTCGGCTTTTAGGGCTGCTATCTCCTCTCGTAGCTTGGCCACCTCGGAATCTTCAGTCACCACCGCAGCCTGCGCCCTACCAGAAGTCTGCTTCTTCATACGTAGACGCCGCTCGATTCGCCTAGCTTCCTCACGTCTCACCAATGCTATGAAATCTGGAAATTCAATAGGTTGTTCAATCTTCTCATCTATTTTCAATTTAGTCAATTCCTCATCAGATGCCCCCTTCTAAATTGCTTTAAAAGTATAATATTCTTATCATAAGGGGACACCCCACCATGTTTTTCAACTTCACCCAACTCAATAAATAAATCTCTGAGGTAATCACCAGCTGTTTGCCCTGGTGTCTGATAGTGATCATAGAATTTTATCAACAAATCCTCACCATCTACACCACTTCCATATTGCTTGGCCAAAACTTCGATAATGTACCTAGCATTATGAGCGCGAAACTGGTCAGCAATGTCCTCAGCCTCGCCGAGAAGAGATTTAAAGATCAATGCCTTCAATTTACACTCAGCAACTGAACCATCATCCAGCATTCGGGTAGCCGCTCGGTACCACTTGTGAAATGGGACTTCACCTGACCCAAGTTTCGCATTTCCTGAAAATCTCGGTAATTTTATCTCAATCTCATTATCAAGTTTAACCTGGATATTAGACTTGACCTCTACAGGTTGAGCTGAACTGATCTCTTTTTTGTGTTTCCACACCTGCCTCCCCCTGCAAAAACATGCTGGAGAGACGCTTGCATGCCCGAGCTCGGTCACGCTCCTGAAGCTTCCGAATCCCCTCTTCGATTTCCCTGAAAGAGACCTCATCATCAATCTTTTCCTCAGAGTCACCCATTATGGACAACTTTTTGAACCACACAAGAGTTTAAGAAAGAGAAACTGATATTGTTAAGCCAATAATCAAAACATGCAAAAAAAATGTCAAAATAAATCGATTGTTACAATTAGACAATCCTAAGGGTTTGAATTTTAATTATACCTAATATTTCACTACCCAAACTTTTGAAGACTACACTATTAGAATTTTCAAGGGGCTGAAAACAAATTGTGATTATTGTGAAATGAAAATGAGGATGATGAAATGATGACAGTCAGTCAATTCTTTTCCCCATAAAATGCAAACGCTTTAAACATGTGTGACACACTAGACTACCAGGTGCGTACTTTTTCACGACCTGACTCAACCCAGACTTATAAAAACCTTTCCAAGCACATACATATACATATAATTGTAAATAATGTCAGGTCAGTATTTTTTCACCACCTGACGACCAATCATGAAAAAAATGCTATCTACCAATGACGTTTTATATACACTAATACAAATATACTAAAAAAATATACAAGTTAAAAATGTATAAAACAAAATGAAAAAAAAACACATACAGTTCTTTCACTCTCAAAATGGCGCCAAAAATACCATATATGGATTTAATTTGCAAATTTTTGTTTCACGTGCGCACGGGTTTCACTCCTAAACTGTTATAGTTCACACACTGCCGCTCCTTCCATGAAGAAACTGTCACACTAAACACTGCTGCTGCTCCTTCCAATAAGAAAAAGCTATGTCGATCATGTAGACGTTGTGTTGCTATCTTCAGCTCCACTTTCAAAATTCCTGACAAAACTGCTAGCTAGACTTTTCCACAGATGCAAATTTTCATGGCCTCTTTCAGAATTAGACGACGCAAGAAAATTGGACTCTCATATATACTTTAACACTTCACTACGTGCCTTGGCAGTCAATAGGTAGATGGCTGCTACGAGTAGAGAATGTAATATTACATACTTTGACACTTTAGAAGACAGTCCTGTTGGTAGGCCGCTGCTCGAGTAAAAAAAAAAAAAAATTTCACAAGGGATGATAAAGACAAACTTCTTTAACCATGAACCGGATTCAAATGACGAGCCCCCATAAATGTGGCAGGGAGAGACTTCCCTGTCGTGTCTGTAAGAGGAACAGCGGTTGGCAATGTAAAAGACACAAATGCAACTACTTTATTTAGGATAAAAACATTACAAATACAAATATAAACTAGTAAAAATACACAAGATACAATAAATAAAACACAAATAATTTACCTGTAAGAGGAACAGCGGTTGGCAATGTAAAAGACACAAATGCAACTGCCGGAGCATACTGCATTTGCGTCTTTTTTAAAGCCCGCTGATCCTCTCACAGTACTGGCAATACCAACACATCAATATTGCACAATACCACAGTTTCGTTGTGTTTTTGACATAAAAAATCATACACAACTGACATTTAACTGGTAATTTAATGGATTTTATGTTCAAAATCATCACATCAAGAATTATGGTAGATTATATAATTATTTTGATATTTAGCCATGTAAATATTTAGACTTTTGAAGAATTCCCCCCTATTATCACTCAATATTTAGCTTAATATCGTTTTATTTCAAAACTACACGATTACATGATGAACATGCTAAAAATACCAACACCTGATTTGATTAAAAGGGTGCCTAATAAGGAATTTTAGCCCTGATTACATTTTAATATTTCCCAGCATTTTGAGATATCCAAGATGGCCGCTGGTGTGGGGAGTCGAAATCTAATATTGGCTATATCTTTCTTGATATTTGGGATAGAGTCATGATTTTGGTGTCTAGAAATAGGCTGTAGAGGTCAAGTAATCCAATTATATTCATTGGAATAAGACTGTTTATCACCATATATGCACAATCCAAGATGGCCACCACAGGAGTGTTCGAAATCTGAGATTATCTGTAACGTTTTAACTATCAATAATAGAAACATGATTTCCAAATATCCTAATGGAAACAAAATTGAATAACTTGACATAGACAAAATCAAAATTACTCATGAAAATGTAACTTTCTAATTTGGGTAGGATGATCGAGTTTCAGTAACTTTTAACTATTTGAGAGAGCAATGATTTTGGTATCAAACGTGCAGGTTTATTGAGGTATAAAATTCAGTCACAAGATATTCTAAGCATTACTCTTATAAAATGAGGTGTCTATATCTGATTTTGATACTAGCTATATCAATTTCATCGATCTATATTCTCTTTCCACAAAACAGTTTAAGACTTTATCCTCTTTAAAATCTAAATTGAAGCATAATTTGTTTTAGGAGGGGTACTAGCTAGCACACAAGCACCCCCTTATGGTACATGTGCAATACAAATTAATTTTATATTGTATTGGATATCAGGTCCAGTATATTCAAAGCTTTCATAAACACACATTTACCTCATTAGGCATCATAGCTCTTATCATTCCTACCCGTTAAGATATGATGATAATGCTATAGACCTCATTGATTACAAAACATAATCATCACCATTATGGAATACTGACCTACACGTAATAATTCCAGATAAATATCACAATTCAAATGTAATGGCACACAATCTCAAAGAAAATTATCTTATCCAAACACTGCACTATAAACCACATAAATACAGGTTTCCGATTGAATAGAGAAGGCCCTGC
Source organism: Streblospio benedicti (assembly GCA_019095985.1). NCBI lineage: Eukaryota > Metazoa > Annelida > Polychaeta > Spionida > Spionidae > Streblospio > Streblospio benedicti. The sequence goes on along the minus strand of JAGTTF010000118.1, from coordinate 8,243 downwards.
AGCTCCTCCTTAAAGTTGAGACTGATTGTAACAAGGTCAAACTCGTTCTGAATCGCCTCAATGAAAAAAGTAGCTATTATATAACACAAATGACAACAATGGACTTCAGACCAGTAATGGTACTGTACTGGAGCACACGGATGAATTCAAACACTTTGGCACATGGATGGATGAATCTCAAAAGTACATCTGTGTCAAAACGATAGTTGCTTAGAAAACCCTCAACAGCATTAACAAAGTCTGGAAATCCAACTTAAGCTCTGGCTTCAAGAAGCAACTCCTCCTTGCTACAGTGCAGACAGTCCTACTTTATTACTGAGAAATTTACCCCCAAACAAAAATAGTGGAAGCTCTCGCAATGCTACAGACATCTCTACACATATGATGCAAACGATCCTGAACATAAACTGGAGCTCCCATACTACAAATGAGCAACTCTGTTGTGAATTCCCAACAGTCACTGATGAGATTGCTAATAGAATACTCAAGTTAGAAGGATACTGCTACCCCCATACTTTGGTTGAGCTTGTGGAAAGGTATGGGTTTGGAAACAACACATGGGAATTGAAGACATGGGAGGCCCTCGGAAAAGTGAGAAGCCTGGTGGAACATTCTGGGTTTCCTAAAACGTGATGCAGGAGCTACTAGTGCTATCAAAATAGCCACACTATTGCAAGACATGAAGATTTGAAGACTTTGTATTCTGTATTTGAGGCTTTTAGCCTAACTACAATACAGCACTGTATATAGGTAATCTGAAACTTTGCTTAATCACATGACCAGTTAATAAGTATATATAAATATCAGGACTGACTCGAGATATAACATATGTTTTTGACCTGGGCTATATGCAAAAAAAAAATTCTTTCTCTGGAAAAGATCAGTATAGCAGGTGTCTGTAATGGATTTGATGACTGTACTAATCACAATGATGCATTATTATAGACCATCATTTTCATTCTGGTCACCTTGGATTTTACTCATAAGTGAATATCGAATGGCTGAACAGATGTTTTACGTTATTTTATATAGTGCAAACCAAATTACATAACAACTAAACAACCAAATCATCATTCTATCACTAACAGTGTGCATGCTAATTACAATCATTCAACCATTGCAGTGACGGCCATCTTGAATTTGGCTAATATCCAAATGAAGAATCTTTTTTTTTAGTATAGTTTGATTATTTTAGCCTATAAATATATATCAAGACATAATAGTTGAAATGTCATAAACAATCTCATATTTTGAGAACTCCTGTGGTGGCCATCTTGGATTTTGTTTACATCCAAATGTTGAATCTTGTTTTCATGAATATATGTGGATTCTATGACTTCATAAACTTACACCTGTAAACCAAAATCCGGATCTTATAATTATTAGTAAATATTTTATGGACAATCATAGATTTTGATCACCCATGTGGCGGCCATCTTGGATTTTGCATATATGGAGATGGTTAATCTTGTTCCAATGGGCATATTTGGATTCTATGACCACGAAAACCTACCACTAGACACCAAAATTATAACTCTATCACAAATATCAAGAAAGATATAGCCAATATTAGATTTCAAACCCACCAGCCGGCGGCCATCTTGGATTTCTCAAAACGCTGGGGGATATCAGATCATTATAATGTATTGCATATTCAACAATCTTGTGATATTTAATAGAACAAATTTCAATGGCATTTGACATGTTTGTTCATATTGACTTCTTTTGTACATTTACATATATGGTTGACGTTTAAGTTACGTAACATTAAACATGTATCTTTACATATCTTAATAATCTTATGAATAAGATTTGTTTATATAGATTTTATAGAGCTATATTCAAACAAAGATGAGTTTATAGTGATATATTGTGTTGCATGTTGGTTAAAAGACTTGAACGATTTAAAAAAAAACTTGATATTGAGAATTATTGTATAGAAAATGATATTGAGTGATAATAGAGGAATTCTTCAAAAAAGTCTAAATATTTACATGACTAACTATCAAAATCATTCTATAATCTACCATAATTCTTGGTGTGATGATTTTGAATGCAAAATCCATTAAATTACCAGTTAAATGTCAGTTAAGTATGATTTTTTTTTTAGGTCAAAACGCAAAGTGGGTGGAACCGAGTGATAATAGGGGTCGCTGAGGGTGGTTCCATATCCAAATCTTTTTTTATATGCCCTAAGGTACATGCATGCCAAATTTGGCGCTTGTACCCCATTTTGCACGATTCTCTCAAAATATGCGATAACAGACCACGCTACAAATTTTGGGAAATACATTTTTTATTAGAACAAACTTTATTTTATTAAATCTTTCAATTTTCTTTACGCTGTTTAAATATATAGTGATTTAGTAAATTTACACTTGAACATGAAATTAAATAAGCAAAACTACATCTACAGGCCAGACACAAGGAGTGAAGGAAAGAAAAACTAAATAGTGAGAGAAAAACAACAAACATGCATCATGCGAGTTTGGCAAGTGGGTCCTTGTAGAAAACAAATCATGTTGCTCGTCCTTCTTGTCCTCGAGCATTGTTGGGCCACAGCTCGGCTGGACCCCCCCCCTGAAAAGACTAGATCTAAACTGAATTCAAAGAAATTGAAGGCAAAGCCCGATGCCCTAAATAAAGTATCCTAAAATAAAATACTGAAACAAGCATAGGAGATGAAGGGGACGGTGGGAGGGTAAATTTAAATCAATAAAAACACTTTTGTGGAACAGCAGCAAAAACAGTTGCTTCATTTGAGAGTGAAGTGAAACTTTGCTTTAAAATCCAAGATAGAAGTGATGCATTCAAGTCCAGATTGAAAATGTGAACTGTACGTGGTCCAAGCTGTTTATAAGGCACATCCCTGGGAAAGGCGACAAGCTCCATTGGTTTTTTATTGTGTAAAAGGTCAGAGGTGGCAAGATGAAAGGGTGAAGATCCAGGGTAAATACGTGACAATCCTGGGTAAAGCCAACAGGTGGAAGCTCCATTAGTTTTCTGTCGTGCGGAAAGTTGAAGAGAGCAAGGTAGCCAGAGGGAAAGGGTGAGATATGAGGTTAATTGTTGCAGCAGAAGAAATAGATTAAGAGATGCACTTTTCACTGAAACAAACTTGATTTAAAATTAAATCCCATTTATTTCTTGTGAAAAGATACAAGACAAATTTTGGGAAATACATTTTTTATTAGAACAAACTTTATTTTATTAAATCTTTCAATTTTCTTTACGCTGTTTAAATATATAGTGATTTAGTAAATTTACACTTGAACATGAAATTAAATAAGCAAAACTACATCTACAGGCCAGACACAAGGAGTGAAGGAAAGAAAAACTAAATAGTGAGAGAAAAACAACAAACATGCATCATGCGAGTTTGGCAAGTGGGTCCTTGTAGAAAACAAATCATGTTGCTCGTCCTTCTTGTCCTCGAGCATTGTTGGGCCACAGCTCGGCTGGACCCCAACTGTTTACAGTCCCCAACAATGCCTAGTTAGTAGGAAGGTCTCATGCATGCTACAAACTAGATAGACTACTCCCATCATCCTAGGACTTTTGCCCCTGTGAGATTTTTATACTCCAGGCCCTTCGAGGGGTAGGAGGTCAACTCAGTTGACGTCAGCTTACTGACAGGGAATAGAAAAAGAGCACTTTTTTTATATATTTTTTTTTTTTCTTCCTTTGTTCCTTTTAAATATTTATTTATCATATTTGTAAAATTATTATTTATTTTCTTTCTTTTTTTTTTTTTATTTATGTATTTTCTGTTTATTATTATTATTTATTTTATTTTATTTTTTCAAATTTAAGCCATTTTAAATTATCAATTAAATTATAAATCTATATATTTATTATTATTATTATTTATTTGTATGGTCTATTTATTGTACTTATCTATTCTTTTTTTTTTTTTTTTTAGTATCTCTTGAATATTTTTATTATTATCATTACTTAAGTTATTATGTAACTGCTGTATGTGTTGACTTTACTTGTGGCCTGCAGTCTTAGAGAGCTTCAATGAGGACCTGCAAAGTTGGTAATCTGTGGGGGAAAAATATGAACACAATATTTTAGTAAACAGAAACATGTAAAAGAAACATGAATTAGTGAAGGGACTATTCCCATCATCCTAGGACTATTGCCCCTGTGAGATTCTTATTCTCCAGGCCCTTCGAGGGGTAGGAGGCCATTCACTTAGTGGCGTCAGCTTACTGACAGGGAATAGAGAAACTCTGGGCAGCACCAGCGGACATGCATAAATAATTATAATAAAGTTAAAAGAGGGATGAAAAGGAATTTGAATTAAAAAAAAAAGTTTGTCCACTAGTACTGTATAGACTTCACTCGTAGTCTCCCGTCTCCAGAGCAAGAAGTAATATAATCCGGAACCACACAGGCACCTCACACTGGCGCCTCGCACCTCACACTGGCACGAAATCTCCGCTACGAGTCGGCAGTGTGGTCCAGATTATTTTTTAGTAAAAAGAAGAAGGAACAAAAACCAGTCAAACACATGCTAAAACAAACAACTAACATCAAACAAGTGAAGAAAAAAAAACAACAACAAACTAACACACAAATAAACTAAAGTTTGAATAGGAATTGTAAAAGAAATAATCAAAAGTAATAAGTGATAAAACGAAATAACAAAATACCAAGTACTCTTAAACAATACATGATAATGAATTACAGAATTTTTCAGGAGTCATGATTGGAATTTATACATTACAATTTTGTACAGGTAGAAATAGAGAAAAACCTGCAGGAACGTGAATGCAAACGAAGAGTTACATGCGACAAAACACGAACAAGTTGTGACAACCTTTAAATAACGTAAATATAAATGAATCAACGTACCATACGTTAAGATAAAAGTTGAAACTACATGTAGTAAAAAAAAGTTATCAGAGAACAAAAAAAAAAAAAAAAAACCACCTGGAAGGAGTATAGTAGAGTCTTTACAGATCCTGGACTTTTGTCCTAGCGGTGCTACATGTATGTTGTATCAATGGTTGACAAATGGTAATTGGCTTGTAACAAAAGTGCAACTGTTAACTGATACTGATACCACCAGACTTTGTCTAAACTGGCTGTCACAAATTACATACCAAGTCCACTACATTGCAGCAAAATTGTGCAAAGTAGTTAAATGACCTATTTAAAGCTTCTGCTGTTACTTGTGTGTAGTACACATGCATACTTATTACACACACATACATCTTGTACATATTTGTCTATTCTATGGCATATTACATATTCGAGTGGATATATGCTGATATAAATTGTTTAATCTAATTCTTATTCATATCTAGGTACTACAGGCATTTTATCCCAGATTAACAAAAGGATGTGCTTTTTAACACATTCTTAGTCTTTATATAAATTACATGTATGGTAGCTTTGTACTTTATAGCACAAAAAAAAATACAATTTCTGCACTACAATCTTCTTTGTTACCCTTTTCCTTTTTAAACCAAAGTTAACGAACGTATGCATAAATAAGTAGTACGACAACAAAAACAAAGCTTCTAATAACACGATGATTGTATGAATCACTTCACTTCCTATATATAAACAATATCTCCCCGATGATAGGATAAATCAATCATCAGTAAATCAAATCCTAAGTATATTTGAGCAGGCCCTAAATATTCCTCTTGCAAAGGGTGTGGCCTGGCTGTCCAGTCTACATCTCAACCATCCTCTCCATGCCTCTCGATACAAATGAATTAAAATCCGTTAATGTAGATAAAACTGATCGATTGGAATTAAGAACTGTGTACAAATCGAACTAGGATAAAAAGTTATAAAATCTTAATCTAGAGATTTGTCAGAAAACATATCCATGCATCCTGTTGATACAACTGCATCTGCTTTTAGATACAACTGACTTTAGTCTTGGATAAGCACAAAAAAAAACATGGGTAACGTGGTAAGTACTGTTTAATAAGAAACCATCCCATCACTACGGTGACTAGGACAATTCATATCCTTCGATGGTAACGAATATAATTGTTTTCGTCCAGTGCAATCACCCAAATCAAACCACAAGCATTTATGTAGCTATTGACACCTGCTGCTGCTTTCTGCTGCTTATTAACTGCATCATTGCATCCAGTTCCTAATAATCCATTTATGAGGCACGTCTTGCTATGTTTTTAGAGCCAATTCAAAAACCAACTGTGACTACCATCTGATGTTGGCGTGATGTGCTACATAATCTGAATTGCCGTATACCAATGATGCTGATGTTCGCATGAAATAGAGAAAGAAAAAGAATGATATTAGATTCTTAGCCACTTCTATATAATAAAGACACGTAGATCATTGACAATCACGTAGTATCATTTTAGTAAAAATTATAAATAAAAAAAAAATTATAAAACAAATTAATAAACAATACAACATAGATGAAAGTAATTCAGTACAATAGCTAAACAAAGTAATTAAGATTTGGGGTAAAATAAAATGGGAGAGGGTAGGTTAAAAGGTGTGAGGTAAGGTTAAAGGAATAACTGAATGAGAAACCTGACTATGAGATAATAGAGGATAAGAAAATTCAGTTTTCAAAATAACTTGTCAAACGAAATACTCATCTTATTATCAAAAATCCTGTGGGTGAGGAGGATACGTTGCACTGTAGTAGTATGACTCAAAGTCACCCAGAGCCTCTAGCAAGATAGGCTAATGACCTTCGAACTCATGCCCCGGTCCTGCTGAGTATATGGCACTGATTAGCCACGGCAAGCGCGACACAAGTTGATCATCCATCCATGGCAGTCAAAGACCAGTTGTATCCGGCCCGTAGTATCATCAAACCATCGATTAGTTTATTTTCTATTCCTGTTTTTGATCCAAACTATAGCTAAACTTTCTTGGTCCATTTCTTGTTTTGAGGTGAACTATTCAGCGCTGTGTGACAAATGCATAGGATTTTTAAAATGCAGATGTCAAGATGCACCTTTTCATATGTTGTATCTCTTAAACGATTTACAGTTGAAATATTAAATTAGTAAAATTACTCCTGTGGGTTTAAGTGAGTATTTTCGGGAAAGATGCAGCCAAGTACATGTATAGATAAAGTGGCATCAAAGCCAAACATATGGCCAATGCCACTTATCTGTTGATCGTTTGCTTAATCTCCTCGTGACATGATAAAACACTGGATTGACGATTGCATATGTCCATCAAAATGCACAATAAAACGTTTATTCTCCACAGTTAAGCCACATGACACGCGCGATTTAACCAGTATGCTTGATTAAGGAGTATTATTGTAAATATCCATTTGATAGAAATCGAATTTAAATTAACACACTCATATATAAATTTAAATGAATAAAAACACTTTTGTGGAACAGCAGCAAAAACAGTTGCTTCATTTGAGAGTGAAGTGAAACTTGCTTTAAAATCCAAGATAGAAGTGATGCATTCAAGTCCAGATTGAAAATGTGAACTGTACGTGGTCCAAGCTGTTTATAAGGCACATCCCTGGGAAAGGCGACAAGCTCCATTGGTTTTTTATTGTGTAAAAGGTCAGAGGTGGCAAGATGAAAGGATGAAGATCCAGGGTAAATACGTGACAATCCTGGGTAAAGCCAACAGGTGGAAGCTCCATTAGTTTTCTGTCGTGCGGAAAGTTGAAGAGAGCAAGGTAGCCAGAGGGGGAAGGTGAGATATGAGGTTAATTGTTGCAGCAGAAGAAATAGATTAAGAGATGCACTTTTCACTGAAACAAACTTGATCTACAGCAGAAGTCCCAAAGATAATCATCACAGTAGCAAATGCGATTCTGATGACGAATCTCGTAGCAACTGTGAAATAGTCTATTCCCTAGATAACACCAGCAAGAATAATGAAATTAATTGCTCTGTGAGAATTAATGGACGTGACATTCATATGAAATTGACTCAGGTGCAAAAGTGCAATGTCATGCCTTTTGAGCTTTTCAAGAAAATACGTGTTGGTAAGACCATCAATGCCCAGCAAGCCACCCGTCTCATTGCTTATGATGGTGCCAGTTCATACCATGGGAACTGCCACTCTACATGGTGATATTTATCCATCTGAGAAGATTTGCTTCACCTTTCACATTGTAGATAGAAATGTTCCCACCATTCTTGGGACTAAAAGATGCATTGAAGCATAATCTCATTCAATTACATCCAACAGTGTTCGAGGTGAATGAAGATGAAAGCTCATTTAGCAGAATAATCAAGCAAGAGTTCAAGAGTCTATTT
>JAGTTF010000117.1:0-22837 GCA_019095985.1 Streblospio benedicti | reverse complement strand
TTACTGATGATTTATTGATGAGATGTTAGTGTGTGGTTCTTGGTAGTTTAAGTTGATCGTCTTACCTCCGGGATTGTCACATCTGTGCTGCGGCCACGAGTCGCCCACTGTCAGCGGCTGGAGACGTCGTTCACGGAATGCAATTACACATATCAGCCGTAACAGACGCACAGATTCTCACGACCAATGGATGCTTTGCTCTTACCTTGTCATTAAACAGAACCAGGATAGTTCTGTCTACCTAGTTTTTTTCCTCAAGTGGTTGATGCACGCTTGGTCTTACCCGGTGTCATTAAATAGAATGAAGATGTGTGATTGGTTATTTTTAGCTTAAAACATTACATTGGTCGCTCTTACCGCGTGTCATTGAACAGAACCAGGATAATTCTGTCCATCTAAAGTTTATTTCCCAGAACCAATGAAGTCACTTACATTGTGTCTTTAAATATAACAATAGTGATTGCAATTTTTGGCTTAAAGGTTATGCAGGTTGTGGTAAACAAGTATTGTGTTTCAGTATTAATAAAATTTTTCTCAACCAATGGAGTCTCTTACCTTGTATTAAATAACACATAAATGTGTGATTGATTATTGTTGCCCAAAACATCGCATTGGTTGAGGAAGATGCAATCGGTGTCTTTTTTCCTCACAACCACTGGAGTCACGCTTTGTCTTACCCGGTGTCATTGTATAGAATGAAGATGTGTGATTGATTATTTGTAGCTTAAAACATCGCATTGGTTGCGGAAGCAGCAATAGGTGTCTCTTTTGTTGGCTTTTCTCTCTGCTGATGCTGCGATCTCCCCACACACTGGAGTCACACACAATATATCTCTCCTGTTCTTACCTTGAGTCAGCACCCAGATGTGTGTTGCGGCGTCGTTCATCGTTTTCATGTCGACTCATATACATCTACTGATAAATTATATATTATATTAATTGGTACCTTTTAAAGCAGATGCATTATTGTCTATTAATCTGCATATATCTGATGCTGTCGGTCGATCCATCGGCTCATAACTTGTACAAGTTTTGTAAACTGTAAGAATCTGTGTGTTGGCAAAAAAGGTTTCATATTTTCTGTTACTATACGGCTTCTTTTTTCCATTCATGAGATTGAATAATATAAAGGTAGTATTCACTGTTGATTTCTGAGAGATTTCATGAAGCCATGGGCCTTTTTGATCTGGGTTTATCATAAAAAAGGCAATCATCCCAAGAGTCCACGTATCCATCCTCTTGAATCCTTGTATGTCTAGCTCGGTATCCCAGAACTGTTCTGGACCATTGTACACCAGCGTCCCTCTATCTCCAGGCCCAGTTCGTGTATGGACGGTCGCAGTCTGAATAAGAGAAGATCTTGCCTCACCAAAGTCGGTGTACTGTGCAATATACAATATGCATGTGGTGTGCTATCGCTGCATGGGTTTAAAGCTTAAACTAAAACGACACTTTGAAGCTCGCTGTGTCTAAAATTGGCATGTTTTATATGGAAAGCAAACAACAAGGCCCTTGGGCAGTGATGTGGTGAGAAACATTTGTGTCCGTTCTTAACACAGCCAGCGCCATACAAACAAGAAATGTGCAAGATGAATTTTAATTAATTAATGTTGTTTTATATCCATTGGAAAAGTTAAATATAAATACACAGCAACGAGAAATACGTGCTTGGTATTTTAAAGTTATTCTTCTCAGCACCAATGGAGTCACTCTTTCCTCTTACCTCGTGTCACAGAACAGAACCAGAATAGTTCTGTCCATCCTACAGTGGTCACAGTAAATAACTGTACCTACGTGTCACTGGGGACCAGTTTAGTACAACCTTTATAACTATTGTCCTGAGGACAATATTCTATGTTGATTTAAACTCTTCATAATACTTTATGCTGATGCTGCGATCTCCCCACACACTTGAGTCTTATACAATATATCTCCTGTCCTTACCTTGAGTCAGCACCCAGATGTGTGTTGCGGCGTTGTTCATCTTACTCCTCCATTTTCGCCTCGTTCACCCAGCGGATATCCGCCGTCTGTTCTGTGACGTCTCCCCACAGTGGTCATAATAAATAACTAGTCGTACCCAGGAGTGAGTCACTAGGGACAAGCTTTAGTGCAACCTTTTTAACTAGTCGTAAAACTTTATGTTGATGCTGCAATCTCGCCAGTCACGCACTTGATTCTTAACAACATAAGACCATTTTTATAAGTGGTGGTAACTTTTGTCTCCATGTCTCTTGAGTTCAGCAAATGTTTTGACACTGCAAGACATGTATTTGTTGAGTACCGAAAATCTCTTATTTCCAGATCTTGAATTTGCCTATCATTTTACTGACGATTCTCCCCAGCTTAATCTCGCCGTGCTGGTTTTTCTGTCGGTCTCCACCAGGACACGGATGCGCGCTTCACTCTTACCTCTTGCCATCAATGATTGTTGTGATAGGGTTAATCATTCCATGGATTGTGCACCTTTAGTGCATCTTGCATCATATCTTGTTGTCTATCTCTTCCAGACTTGTGGATCCATTAAGATTGATGATCGAATCCCCTGTCAAATTCATGTTTTCGAGTATAATGAATTAGAATGAAAAATGTGGGGTTTATATGATGTATTGCAATTTATAAATGTAGACCGGTTGATTTAATCCAGATAAACTTTAATTATTGAATATTAAAAGTTTACAATCAGTTGACAGAAGTACATAAAATTCAAGCAAATCGCAAATATTTCACAGTTTATAATTCAAAATTCAGAGTTCTATTTCTCTCATCTGTTTAGCACAGCTTTATATTTGCATATTCCACCAATTTCTTTCAAAGTTGCTAATTTTGTCCATAAAAGCACATACATTTCAAGACCTTAAAAGCTGCTGTAGTTTGAGGCTGTTAGCGTTCTTACCCGTGGTGGTTATAGTGCTACCCACAATGCACTTCCTGCCCTCCCGTCCACGGCGGTGGCAGTGACCTACTTACCGTGCCTTAGTTGAGGCGCTGGTAGCGCGAGTCAGAGGATTTGCTGCCACCAACTCAGGTCGTCCTGCAAAAACCTTTTTTGCCACTGTCATTGACTCCACCGTGCAAAAACCTTTTTCGGGTGATTGAGTCACCCACAATGCACTTCCTGTCCTCTCTTGTCCCTGGGGTCACAGCTTTTCACACACTTACCTTTGAGTTGCTTATATCAACAGTTCTTTCCCACAGTTATGAATAAAATATTTACACCTTTTGAAGCCTACATATTGCGTGTAATCAATTACAATGCTAATAAAAGTAAACAATACAAAAACACTACTTACATCATATGCATTGCCAGTGATGCCCCTCCCACCAGCACCTTGCCCCAGCACCAGGCTATAAGCTGCAGCAGCTGCCGTTCACTATCACTACAATATCACAGCACAACAACACTGTTTTGGCCTCACCATGGGTGGGGATGGATCACCACACATTGGCCAACTATCTTACCGTAATTGCTCTTATCTCGCCGTAATGATCTGTATTGCCCTCAAACAACATTGCCGTTTCTTGTCTTCTACAGCTCCAGCACCGCGTCGGGTCACTGCCCCCACGGGTGGGGATGGATCACCACAATAAGGTGTTCCATAAGAACGCTTTTTTATAGCACCTTTTATGGCACTTTACAAAAATTGACCTCATTCTTTCAAAGTTGCTAATTTTGTCCATAAAAGCAGATACATTTCAAGACCTTCACAGAAATTTCAAACCATGGTGCAAGAATTACAAATATCAGTATATATTATATCGTATCAAAGGTTTTCTGCTACAAAAATCAATTACACTGCTAACAAAAGTTAACAATAAAAACCAATACTTACATCATATGCCACAGCGCTGCCAGTGACGCGACTTACCTGTCCTCCCACCAGCACCAACGCTTCCACAGCCTTGCCATGAGCCAGTGACACTACTTACCACCCTGACCTCCCACCTCCCCACCTTTAGTCCCAAAACAGGCAGTTTTTCATCCACCAACACTGGCATCTTTGCAATGAACATCTGAATCTGATGGAGTCAATGGTTCAAATCGAGGAGACTAAGCTGGGTTCCCATTAATGGAATTTTAGGCACAACTTCATCCAGCTGAAACACACCACACACAAATGACAATTAGCAGCTTGTTTGTAACTTATATTTTCACAGTAAATGGTCCAAGGAGAATTACAACTGCACATAGTTTTTTAAAGTTAATGTGTAACTATATTTTTTCAGTTCTTGTGCTCAGCTTGCCACCTTACACAATTTTGGTTTCCAGCATCGCGTGTAATTGCTCCAATTGGGATTCATCAAACTTTATCAACCAAAAGCAGTTCATTACAGACATTGCAAGAATAATGTCTCAGTGGTATTACAAATTCTGTTAGACATTGTAAGCCATTCAGTGACTCTTGTCTACAAAAATGCATATAGTTTTTTTAAGTTAAATATGGTATACATTTTAATGCCACTGTGCCAGTGAATGGATTTTTGCCCCTGGCTCCCACCAGCACAATTTTTACAGGCCTCCTTCTTGCACAAATTTGCACTCCAGGCTTTGGGAGAAATCTTGAAACTACTTCAACGTTTCCATGACTTCTTTTTATTTTCCTGTAAATGATTATAATTCAGTTCATGAGGTGCTACTACCACTTCTCTTCATAATGCTCTTACCTTCTGGTTGCTTCTGAATTTGCTGTCTGCCTATAGTTGTTTTTTCCAATAATTCAGTAAATATATTTCTTTACTATGCATATTTTGTTTCAAAAAGATAACATTCATGTCATGAAATAATGAAATGGCTGATCAAATGTGACATGTATACTTGACTGTTGGTTTTGCCCAAGGCATCATGCAATTAAACATTAAGACAACAATGTTAAAAGAAAACTCCATATTCGAAATTAATTCAGTGACCGGTTTAAATCCATGCCACTGCTAACCTCCAAACAATGAAAAATCCATACATTGTACCAGTGCTCCAGTCCAGTACTTGCCATCTTCTTGGGAGGACTGCAAGACACATCATCCAGCAGCACTCTCTTCCTTGCAGAACTTGAAGGGGTGATGGTGATGGATGCCATGGCTGCAATGAGCTTGGCCACAGAGAGGTCTCTAGAGATCCTCTTCAATGTTCTTCTCCTCTTGGGGGCAGGAGGGCAGCTCAGCTGTTGAGGGCTTGATGGTGGTGTGTTCATCTCCACATCCATTTTTAATGGGTTAACAGAACACAAGGCAACTGGCAGCTCGTGTACGGCCATCGTGAGTTTGTGAACGTTGCACGCAGCGCAAAACGTCAAGTCACAAATGGTGTAGTTGGGCTGTTTATCATTATAAAAAAAGTTTGTGTGTATTTGGTACTTCTGGAACATGTGATCATATCTTTTTCATGATAGGCCTCGATTGCCGTGTCAGTCTTAAAATTGAGCGTTGTGTTGGGTAAATCACTAAATTCAAATTCTTCAGTTTCTCGCATCACACTATACCATTGTACGGCTACTAGAGCATTGCTCGCACTATTCGGCCATTCACACAATCCGTGAATTGTACTGTAGTTTGAGGGTGTTGGCTTTCTTACCTGTGGTGGTAATGGTGCTACCCACAATGCACTTACTGTCCTCCAGTCCCCGGGGGACACGGCTTCTCTCAGACCACGCTTAAGGGTGTTAGTGTCATGTTCATAATCCCTCTCTGAAGCGAAGTCAGTCCATGTGGCTTCCCTCAAAAAGGAACCGATGTAGATATATCTGATTTATTACTGCTAACAAAAGTAAACCATACAAAATCAATGCTTGTCTATATGCCACGGTTGCTATCTGATCAGTCCTTTCTCTTACCATGTTCAAACCGGCTGTTCATCATCTGATTTGGTCACTGCTAACAAAAACTAAACCATACAAAATCAATGCACATGTCATAAACCCATCATAGAACTGCTAGAGACGCTACTTACCATGTTCAACTCTCGGCTCCAGTACCGCGTTGGGTCACTGCCCCCACGGGTGGGGATGGATCAGCCACAATGCACTTCCTGTCCTCCCCCTCCGCCCCCAGGGGGGACACGGCTTCGGCTTCTCCCAGACCACGCTTTGCTGACCTCCCACCCCGTCCCTGGGGGACTCAGCTTTTCACACACTTACCTGGATTGACACCCCACGCCTTTATCTCCGAAGCGAAAAATTACAAATATCAGTGTATATTGTATCGATTATATCGTATCAAAGGTTTTTGGCTACAAAAATTAATAAAACCGCTTACAGAAGTAAAGAATACAAAACCAATACGTCATATGCTACGGCTGTGACGCTTCTTACCCGTCCTCCAACAAGATAGAGGTCGTCATTGTATGTGTCCAGTACAGCAGGACGTTACACATGGAATTAAATCGTTAAACTTACCTGGATTCTGCAAGACACATCATCCAGCAGCACTCTCTTCCTTGCAGAACTTGAATTGGTGATGGTGATGGATGCCATTGTCATCTTTTCACACACTTACCTGGATTCTCCCACACCTGCTTGTAGGGCAGCTCAGCTGGTGAGGGCTTGATGGTGGTGTGTTCATCTCCATAGCATTTTGAACAGCTTATCCTGCAATTCTCTCCTCAGTTCATGAAGTGGAAAAGAATCCAATATCCTTGTGAGCATCCTCTTACCTGACTCAAAAGGAAGTCAGTGAATTCTCATATTGATGGAATTCAGCTTAAGCATCCTTTCATGGCTTCCTCACAAAAAAAAACTGATATCTTACCATTACCATTACTGGAACCACTAACCATTAGGCTCATGCACCACAGCTGGCTGTAGCGTGTAGTCTTTGAATTGGCAGCTGCTGCTTTCTTACACTGCTTTAAAGACCCAGACCTGGAATTCACTCCAGACTTTGTGTCTCTTCAAACTCTACCAGCGTTTTCTTGGACTTTCTTCCCATTTCTGTAACATGTAATAATTAATATGTATAAATAAGCACTTGCTTAAGCCCCTCAAATTATGTCTTGTTAGAGAATGAAATATTTACACCTGGTTGAAGCCTATATTTTGTGTGTAATCAATTACACTGCTAATAAAAGTAAACAATACAAAACCAATACTTAACATATGCCACATATCTGTCACAAGCAATGACACTACTCACCTCACCTCTGACCTGCCACCTCCCAAACCCTGACCTCCCACCTCCCCACCTCCTTCCCGGTTTCCAGGAGTCACGATCCATCCACTCAGCCAGCGAATGGACCACACCAGGCCGGACTGCAAACACAACCATCCAGCTAATTACGGAGGCTGTGGGTATTACCACACTGCTGCCTGGGTCGACCAAACCTCTTACCTTTCACTCTGTCCTGTCTGCCTCAAGCAGCACTGTCTCAGTCCGAGGCAGGCGTCTAGTACTTCCAGGAGGCAAGGGAATGGACCACACCATTGATCATGAACATCACTACTTACCATGCTCATGCACCACGCCGCTGCTGGTGACTGCTATCACTTCGCGTTTCTCCATCAGCACCGTCTGCCATTCTTACCTACAGCTCCAGCACCGCGTCGGGTCACTGCCCCCACGGGTGGGGATGGATCACCCACAATAAGGTGTTCCATAAGAACGCTTTTTTTTATAGCACCTTTTATGGCACTTGACAAAAATTGACCCCATGGTCATAGATCACGGTGATTTTTTTTTAGAATTTTTTGCACTTGTTTAAACCGCCCTTTTTTGATGAATTTTTAACCTTGGGACTCTTCAAATGTCCTATGTGTAAAAATTCAAAATTTGTCTACAATGTTTATTCTTGGTTCAAATGATAGACACTGATTCAAAGATCAATGTTTTTAAAATAACTAATACTTTCTAAACAATATTTCATTGCCTAATGGAGTATTTAACATTATCCTCAGAAGGATGTATCATAAAAATGCCTCTTCGTGGACCGCTGTTAAGCATCCATGTGGCTTCTCTCAAAAAACAACTGTTGTAGATATCTTACCTGACCTATGGGATATCTTGCCGCCTCCAATGTTCTTTCTCCGACCCCCGGGGACAAGGCTTTTCACACACCACGCTGTGCATAGCTGTAGATGCAGAAAAACAGCATTGAACATTATAAAATTACAAAAAATAAACTAGATGAACTGTGTAATGTGTGAAGTTGAGAATTTGTGTATACTGTATGGTAAACTGTTTATATATCTATGCATGAAAGATGATAAAAAATATGTTTTTTTTATTATATTATATTTCTAAAAGAGAAAATGCTGATAACGAAACATATTAATCATAAGTATGATGAATATTATGATTTATTCTAAATACATTAGCCAATATAAGGTATTGTATATTATATTATGTATTATACATCAGTAATTGTTACTTGTATACTGAGATCTGAAGGCAAATAAAAAGTTTTAAAAAAAATCGTCTCTCCACACACATTTTCTGCACTCATGCTGCTGGTTGGTTTCACTGCTGAAATTTCATCCATCACAGTTTCTACTTCAGCTTCTTGCATCTTTGGTTTTTTGCTGGAAATCTGTGCTGCTATAATACCTCGTTCTACCTTGTCAGTGCATTATTCTATCGAAAAAAAAAAATGAAATGGTATTTAGCTCTATAAGCTTTTATATAATAATCAACCAGGATTATTATTCATAGATTATAGTAATTGATTAATATGATATTGATCAAATTCTGTCAATAATAATTTTATCTTTATGACAAGTTCGTTTTCATTTAAATACTGAGCAATTCCTCTCTGACAGGAAGTCAGTGAATCGGGCTCATATTGATGGACTTCAGCTTTAGCATCCGTCCATGTGGCCTCAAAAAAAGAACCGAAGTAAACATCTCACCTGTGGTTATCTTGTTGTCCACAATGATCTTACCACAATGTTCCGCTTTTCACACACTTACCTGGATTCTCCCACACCTGCTTGTAGGCTCCACCTCTCAGCTGCAGCAGCTCGAGGGGGCTGGCCTCATGTTCATATTCGTGTTCTTTCAATATCCGAGCAATTCCTCTCTGACAGGAAGTCAGTGAATCGGGCTCATATTGATGGAATTCAGCTTTAGCATCCATCCATGTGGCTTCCCTCAAAAAAGAACTGAAGTAGATATCTTACCATTACCATTACCATGGCTACTTGATGCGCTGGTAGCGTGAGTCTTTTGACAGCTGCTGCTGCCACTCACTTACCCTGCTGTCCACGATGTACTTCCTGTCCTCCGACACCACGCTGTGTGCTCCAGCCCTCACCTCTCAACTTTTCCACTCCTGCCGACTTTTACATTTATAATGGACATCCAGTCACTGTGATGATGTTTGAAAGGGATCGTGACATCCTCCCACACTACGTGTTTTGGCAGAAACAACGCGGCAGCTGTAGAATTCCTGTTCTGGGAAAAAGTCTGCTGCACTACACAACATGGATTCCTGGATTACCTACGTGAACGCCTTTGGTAATTGACCAAACCTCTTACCTTTCACTCTGTCCTGTCTGCCTCAAGCAGCACTGTCTCAGTCCGAGGCAGGCGTCTAGTACTTCCAGGAGGCAAGGGAATGGACCACACCATTGATCATGAACATAACTACTTACCATGCTCATACACCACGCCGCTGCTGGTGACTGCTATCACTTCGCGTTTCTCCATCAGCACCGTCTGCCATTCTTACCTACAGCTCCAGCACCGCGTCGGGTCACTGCCCCCACGGGTGGGGATGGATCACCCACAATAAGGTGTTCCACAATAACTTTTCCATGGTCATAGATCACGATGATTTTTTTTTTTTTTTTTTTGCACTTGTTTAAAAACCCCCCTTTTTTGATTGAATTTTTTTTACCTTGGGACTCTTCGAATGTCCTATGTGTAAAAATTCAAAATTGATCTACAATGTTTATTCTTGGTTCAAATGATAGACACTGATTCAAAGATCAATGTTTTTAAAATAACTAATACTTTCTAAACAATATTTCATCGCCTAATGGAGTATTTAACATTATGCCTCTCTTTCATGTATCATAAAATGCAGCTGCATTGCTGGACCGCTGTTAAGCATCCATGTGGCTTCTCTCAAAAAACTGTTGTAGTGGGACGCGAGCTTTTCACAGATTACAAGCTGCCTCCCTCACCTGCCCTGTGTATCTGTCAGTGCAGGAAAAAAGCTGGCTCTGATAAATCTTGATGGAAAAATAAAAAAAAAATTCTAGATATCTTACCATTACCATTACCATGGCTACTTGATGCGCTGGTAGCGTGAAATATTTTTAGACAGCTGCTGCTGCCACTCACTTACCCTGCTGTCCACGATGTACTTCCTGTCCTCCGACACCACGCTGTGTGCTCCAGCCCTCACCTCTCAACTTTTCCACTCCTGCCGACTTTTACATTTATAATGGACATCCAGTCACTGTGATGATGTTTGAAAGGGATCGTGACATCCTCCCACACTACGTGTTTTGGCAGAAACAACGCGGCAGCTGTAGAATTCCTGTTCTGGGAAAAAGTCTGCTGCACTACACAACATGGATTCCTGGATTACCTCATTTTTTTCATTGGTCTTTGGTATCCACCAAACCTCTTACCTTTCAGCTAATGTCCTGTACCACACTGATCCTGCCTCAAACCAGCACTGTCTCAGTCCCTCAGGCAGGCGTCTCAGTCCGAGGCAGGCGTCTAGTACTTCCAGGAGGCAAGGGAATGGACCACACCATTGATCATGAACATTACTACTTACCATGCTCATACACCACGCCGCTGCTGGTGACTGCTATCACTTCGCGTTTCTCCATCAGCACCGTCTGCCATTCTCCACCTACAACTCCAGCACCGCTATCTTACACTGCCCCCACGGGTGGGGATGGATCACCCACAATAGGGTGTTCCATAATAACTTTTTTGTAGCACCTTATATGGCACTTGACAAAAATTGACCCCATGGTCATAGATCACGGTGATTTTTTTTTAGAATTTTTTGCACTCGTTTAAACCGCCTTTTTTTGATTGAATTTTTACCTTGGGACTCTTCAAATGTCCTATGTGTAAAAATTCAAAATTGATCTACAATGTTTATTCTTGGTTCAAATGATAGACACTGATTCAAAGATCAATGTTTTTAAAATAACTAATACTTTCTAAACAATATTTCATTGCCTAATGGAGTATTTAACATTATGCCTCAGAAGGATGTATCATAAAAAATGCCTTGGTCTGGACCGCTGTTAAGCATCCATTGGCTTCTCTCAAAAAAGTACAATATATATTACCTGACCTATGGGATAAAAATGCCGCCTTAGAATGTTCTTTGATCCGACCCCCGGGGAGAAGGCTTTTAGAATAAATATTTTGTTATTAAGTGTAGATTTCACCTAATATATCATTGAAATTATGTTGACAAACAAAATAAAGAAGAAAAAAAAACTGTATCAACTATACCTTTTTATTACTTTGACATACTGTATTTGAACTTTTATACTCTATTGAACATAATAAAATAATGTAGCTATATTTTATTATATTATATTTCAAAAGAGAAAACCTGATAATGCCAACATATTAATCATAAGTATGATGAATATTATGATTTTTTCTAAATACATTATGCCAATATAGGTATTGTATATTATATTATTTTTTCTCACATAATGGTTACTTGTTACTGAGATCTGAAGGCAAAATAAAAAGTTTTTTCTTGATTCTCACACACATTTTCTGCACTCATGCTGCTGGTTGGTTTCATCCTTATGAAATTTGTCCATCACAGTTTCTACTTCAGCTTCTTTTATCATCTTTGGTTTTTTGCTGGAAATCTGTGCTGCTATAATACCTCGTTTTATTTTTGTCAATGTTATTCTCTTTTCGTGGTATTTAGCTCATATAAGCTTTTCTATAATAATCTTACCAGATTTTGGTATTCATAGATTATAGTAATTGATTAATAAGATATTGATCAAATTCTTCAATTTGATTTTATCTTTGATGACATGTGTTTGTTTTAAATAAATATCATGAGCAATTCTTTGACAGGAAGTCAGTGAATCCGCTCCCCCTTGATGGACTTCAGCTGTAGCATCCGTTCATGTGGCTTCCCTCAAAAAAGAAAAAAGTGTCTCACCTGTGATTGATCTTGTTGTTTTTTTGATCTTGTCCCACAATGAAAAATAAAGATTTTGGTGTACTTTTACTGGATTCTCCCCACACCTCACTGTAGGCTCCACCTCTCAGCCTTCAGCAAATTATCTTTGGCTGGCCTCATGTTTATGCTCAGTTCTTTCAATATCTGAGCAATATCCTCTCTGACATGAGTGAATTGGTATTTTTGTACTATTGATGGACATTCAGCTTTAGCATCCATCATGTGGCTTCCCTCAAATGAATATCAAAATAAAAAATATAGCAATGAAACGCTATTTTTTTGCCACATCATTGCAATTTTCATTATTTGCGGCCTGGTTTACATAATAGTGAACACTTACATTTTGCATTTGTCCAGTGTCTGTGATTTCTAGAGTCCACAATTTGAACAAGTTTACATTTATGATGCACCATCCATTCAAATGATGTTTATACTGGATCGTGACGTCCTCCCACACTACGTGTTTTTTACCAAATAGTTGAAGGTGACCATAATATGAAACTTCTGGGAAAATATTTTGTGCAGCCAACATCATCACTGTCATTTGCACTCTCCTGGTACTGTTTTTGCATTTCATCAACTCACAGTGATATTATAATGGGTTCAACACTATTTGACCCATCACTTTTCCAATGCTTAACGACACCATATCAATAGTATGTTGAACACCCACCCAACTTGATACTTAACTAATTTTATCCAAAGCTTCATTGGTCAATTTTATTATCTCTGTCAATTTCATCCCAACATTTTGTTCTTTTTTATGTAATACTTAACTTGTGCCCAGGGCAGCTCAATAGCATTCAGCTCACATTGTCTTGAAGTTCTGAGCACAACATGTCCATATTCTGCTGCCATCACATCAGTAAGGAAGACCTTTTTTTGGTTTATAGTTCAAAATGACACTGTACAATTCTGATTTGGTCCAATATTCATATCAAATGGTATTGAAGCTGTATTTATAAGAATCATGTCAAATTTTGTAATGATTTCCACCCACTTTGAAATTTTCCTTCAATGCAAAAAAATAAAAATTTTCAATAACCAACATGGCACTTTCAATTCATTTTTTTGTCAATACTGTTCTAAAAAACATTTTATTTCCTTTTGTATTGGTAATGATTTGTCCAATTTACCTTTTAAAAAAAATAAAATGCAAAATGAAAATCCTTGTCATCAGAATCTTTGCATGTACAATGAAATTTCAAAAATCTGCACCATGAAAATATAATTTGAAAAAATACCCTTCTCCAACTGCATGTTTTTCTTTTATTAAACATCCTGTTCATGCAAATTCATCAGAATTGCTGGATACCAGTAACAACATTCTGCAATGGATGACCCAATTGAAAGTCTCATAAATATGGCAATTCATTTTCGGCCTGTGTCTCTCGATACCAAGTGGATTGGCAGCAAATAATTGTATCTCAGCAATGGCCTCTGGTTTTTACATGTTCTTGATGCTCTGTTTTGTACAATGGAACAAAAATTTAGTTCATGTAAAACTAATTTTTCTTTGGTGTTGCTTACCAGATTTGTGTATCAATAGTCTTGCTAAAGACCCACATGGGTAAGACCTTTCTCCATACATTTCATGGACAACTCAGATCTAATGAGTTCTCTTCAAAAGAATCTACTTTTACTTTTATTTTACAACAATTTTGGGCATGGGTGGTTCTTCTTTATTTAAAAATCCAACACACTGCTTTGTGAACACCAAGCATTTCATGTTTGTTTTCCATTTTCACAGTATCATAAGTTTTGGTCCTTTTTTTTCTGGTGTCAAAATATGAATAAACATATTTAATATCGTCCTTTTTTATCAATGGTGTGTAACACCTTTTCCATCTCCTTCCTTTACCCATCTTTTTGAAAAAAAAAATATTGTCTTTGTGTTCTACATACACAGAAAATTGTGAAAATGTGAGAGTTAGAAGCCTATTAAATAATGAATTTTAAACATGAAAAAACCATGGGATATGAGATAAAATACAAAACTACAAATCACTGGTTTCCTTTCCAGACTCTTCCACAGAGCCCATTTTTGTTGATCATGTCTATAAACATTGCTGTTCTAATCATGATACATAATGCCCAATTTTCACTTGTTCAAAATGTCCACTCTGTCTCTCACAGACACTGGAAAAATTAGCCATTTTGACGTGATTTTAAGTGTTCACTATTATGTAAACCAAGTAATAATCAAAATTGCAATGTAGATGGGCAAAAAAAATAGCTCTCATTCCTACATTTTTTATTTTGACATTACAAAATAGACATTCGCTCTTCGATTTTGGCCTTCGTCAGCTTTGGTTTCTCGTTGTAATATCACTGCTAAGAATTGAAGAAAATAGATAAAAATTGATTTTTACCTCTGCAAAATTTATTTTATTCTTGCTTTTCAGTTATGTTTGTATTTTGCACTTTTTTCACATATCACAATGATGGTGATATTAAAAAACAAATGCTTTGAGATAGTTTTTCTGGAGTTTTGAATGTTTCCAATCCCACCGATGAATTTGTATGGCTTGTTTTGACCACTGCAACGTATGATGTCATTTCTAGCAGTACAAAGTCTTGCTCCCAGTTGTACGCACCTTCCCCCTGATGTGAGGAGGACTTCTGGGGAAACACTGGTGGTGGTGGTTGTTCTGGGGGGCTGCAGGGATTCTGAGACAATAAAAAAAAATAATTTATCCGACCCTCCACAGACGTCGCACTAACGGCCTACATTCCCCCCCTCCAGGAGACGATCTCGACGGGCCCGTTTGTGATGCGGTCCACTTGTCGCCACTGCTACGGTTCGCGCGTCCTCATCAAGTCCCCGTGTGTCGAGTGCCAGGGCAAGGGCAAGACCGTGCAGCGCAAGAAGGTGAGAAGGGGGCAGGGGCTGGGTTCGCAGGGAATTAGCGCCGTTTAATGATTCTGTTATCGTGCAGTAATATAGTTTTGTGTTGCTATGTGCTTGCTGTCCAAGAAAACATTATCATTGTTTAACGTACGTTCATGAATTGGACGAGTTAGGGTTGTTCAAGGTAGAGACAGTTTGAGACAAAAATACACGCACCCTCCTCCTTCCCCAAAAAGTGATAATGACCATTTTGTTCTGTTTCAGATTGTGGTTCCGGTGCCTGCGGGTGTAGAAGACGGACAGACTGTGCGGATGCCGGTCGGGAGCAAGGAGATCTTCATCACATTCAGGGTCAGTATCGCCAGCCGCTGTATTTAGACGAAAAGCCAGGACGCCACAGAAGGGGTCTTAAATGGATAATGTAAGCGTGGCATTCCGATAAACAAGTGGAACACTCGTTCTCTGAACGATTTATTTGAAAAAGGATCTTCTGTTGTTGAACTTGTTTGTTTTATATTATTCTTCCATTCTGGATAGATGACTCCACCTAACTCTAACATGAATATCTTCTCTCATAATTGATTAGATACAGATACCCATTGAAAGCTGTCATTCTGTCTTTGGCAACACTTTCGCTCCTGAGAGAACAGGGAAAGTCTTTCCAAAGACAGAACGACAGCTTTCAATAGGTATCTCTATCTAGTGGATTATGATTTTGAATAAAGAGACCCGCTACAAGTATCGATTGGTTGCAGGTGGAGAAGAGCCGTGACTTCCGGCGGGAGGGAGCGGACGTCCACAGCGATGCGGTCATCAGCCTGTCCCAGGCGGTGCTGGGCGGCACCGTCCGCATCCCCGGCATCTACGATGATGTACTCCTCAATGTGAGTCGGAAATTTACGATATAAAAAACAGACAATCATCAATAATTTAAAAAAAAAACAATTAGAATATGTAAAATTACTATTGTAGATAGAAAGGGTGGAAAAAGTGGATTCCTTATCAAGTTCCACCTCATGTATATGTTCTAATCACAGTTATTTAAACTATATTCACTATTATTTTAACTACATCTAAACATTTTTGTTTAACAGTTGAACAATGCAATTTAAAAAAAAAAAGAGAAAGCATTCATAAAATATAAACTAATTACGTGTCAACTTAATTAATCATATTTTTCTGTACAATAATTCTTGAATAGATATTTATAAGTAGCATACGTTTTGGCTGCTTTGATGTTATTTGGTAAAATTTTCCATCTATTAGCACAGGCATATTGGAATGTACTCTTAAAATAGTTAGTATTAATTTTACATGTAATTCTGAAATCATTTTTTGTGTTGTGGAGTTCACGGGCCTCTCTAGAAGTAGACTTGGATCTATAAACTACCACATGTACATTTACATCTATATATCCCCTAATACTTAAAGCATGCACATCATCCAATTGCGCAAAACTGCAGAGCATCAAATTTTTTGCACAAACTGCTTTTAAGGGGACTATGAACTCTTTTCTTAGGATTTTATTAAACTTTGATTTTCTCACTCATTATTGCTTAAATTCTTACAAATTGCACCTTATTTTGTAAATAATTATCTAATCTAATGACACAACACGTTTTGAATTGTATAGATTGCTGAACATTTTTTTATAAAGGAATTAGTGTAGTTGGAATTACAACCTTGCCTGCGAAGCATACAACTGATAGTAAAACATCGAAATGACCAAAATCAATATTCAGTTACAAAATGTGTATATTTCTCTAGTTAACCTTGCCTCAAATTTTTTATATTTTTCCTCTTTATCATTTTTCATGCATTTTAAGTTTTAATTTTCAGAATTTTCTTGCAAATCAATACAAAAACATTCATAATTCATCAAAGAAATAAAAAAATCAAAATCCCTAGTAAGGTTTTCTTCAGAATGCATATATCTTCAAATATATACTCGTTTGTGAAAATTTGTTTTCATGGTTAAAGAGAAATATTAAAAGAAAAATTCATCCACTATGCAAACTTAGTTTAGTTTAAAATGTATCATATAAGAAAAACTATTGATGATAAAAGGTTCATTTTACAAAAGATGTTCTTTATCATTTATAGCATACAATGCATTGAAAATGTAAAAACTTAATTTTTAGCCCATATAACGTTATAAGGCTGAATGAGTAATTTTTTTTACTCTGGGTTGGTCTTCACATAATGGGTTGTAATGGGAAAACTATTGAAGATAAAAGGTTCATTTCAAAACATGTTGTTCTTCATAGTTTACAGTATAATAAATATCAACTTTTGTTCCTTGTTCTATTTTTGCTGCTTTAACGCGGTCTAAATTAAATTAAAATTAAATTTATGTCGGTCCAAATTTTACTTTACTCTTTTAACATGTTTCGATACTACCAGTATCCTTTGCAAACTAAAATTAAAATTTTCAAAATATTAGTTCCAAAAATATAAAATATTATAAAACCAAATGTCAATGCCAATCAAATTTTAAACCATCTCTATACCAAAATATCATATATCCACTCCTTGCTTTCATAGACATATCTTCATCACACATACACCTATTTTATACACCTATTTTGTATAAATAAATATTAATAAGCTGAAAATAGAATTTTTTTTCTCTTGAAGACTTCATATTACCCTAACATAGCTCTCTTTGCCCAGATAAAGTCGTATGTCTCATCCATGTTTTACACATATCCAGAATAAGTCCATGTGATGTTCCTCTTAGGATTTATCAACGTATAAACTTGATTTTTTCCTCCAATATAAAAAAACGTGTATAATGACATACTTCACAGTACGACTCGCTGTTGGGTTTACTGTAGACTAGTAAAGTGTCCTCAATGTGTAGGTCAATCTATGCTCGCATATTGATTGAGCGAGATTACAGTTTATTACTGAAGTCATGCAGTAAGAGGTGATCAAGTTATAGTTAAGCTACTGTAAGCTACTGTAGCAACATGTAAACGGTATTTTCTAGTGCCGATCTTCAGTATAAAAAATGTGAGTACGTTTAATAGTATGACCAAAACTTTGCTACACTTTTTTCGAAACCAATATAAAGTTAAAACGTTGGGGGTCTCTTGGTCGACATCGTCGGGACGACGGAATCAAGATATCGATTCTCATAGGCCTTAGAGTTTTCTTTAGAAATGGGCACTTGGTTTACTTGCTCCAGATCCCGGCGGGCACGTCTTCCCACGCGCGGATCCGTCTCCAGGGCAAGGGCATCTCCCGGCAACACAGCTATGGCTTTGGCGACCACTACGTGCACGTCCGGGTGCAGGTGCCCGTGTAAGTGCCACTCAGCAGCAGAGATGTGAACTGACGTTTTTTTCCGGAAAAATTATGTTTTTTTAAGGTCTATAAAATCATTACGTCCGGACTGTAGGTTTGTTACGGGATTCTGATAATATCATAAAAAGATGTATTTTTCCATAAAATATTGTGTCTGCGGTTTGACAGACATTGACCCAGTTTTGCCGTTTTGCCGTTCAAAATGCAACCTCAATTTCATAAAACGATAGTGCTTTTGGCTGGATCACGCCGGCAGTTACATGTAGCGGATTGAAAATGCGTTCTCACGCTATCTTTTGTGCGTTGCAATAAATATAAGTAGAGTCGGGTGCCAACCACTGCATTTGCAAAGATGGCGTCAACAGTTAAACATGGCTTTACTTAAATTATTTCATTTTACAAGATAAACACTGATTATGAGCAGTCATGAAATGCATTTGTACCACGGACATATAATTTATTATACACAATGACAGTTACGACCCAACTGTGTCAGTGTCAAAGTCTTCTGCTCTTCACAAAAGATGTTGAAACTGGAATCAGAACTTATGTTATTGAACAGTGGCAGATCTGGGTGTGGGGTGGGGTTTGGGGTTGATACAAACTGTAGGTATAGACGAATATAGATGTCACAGTGGCAGAATAAATAATCAATGTAAAATGAGAGGAGTGTCATGACAACCATCATACAGACAGATGCTACTGGTAAGTATATAACCATCAAATACCTAGTAACTTTGGGACCCACTATACAAATAGTCTTTGAATTAATAATTTCCTATATATTCATTGTCATTTTAACCCTTTACCCCTCAAAACGGCCTAAACCGGCCTTGGGCCCTCTCCCTCAAATCGGCCTAAACCGGCTGGCTGATTTCACGTGTTTGGGTGTCAAAAGCTTCGTTATACAAGTCATTCGTTTGGGGCATAGCAGCGGTGCCACCGTGATTAAAACGAGATAACTATATGTAAAACCGTATGAGGAATCGTCGTGTATAATTTATTTTAATATTTAGCTTTTATTTTAAGAGAATATACAAAAGTTCCATTTGACTGCATTAATCCGCACTTACACGGGCGCCATGTTTGCACATATCGCACGAAATGGAAAAACCTCAATGTTTGATCGCGTTGTAGACATACTCATAATGGTTCAATCGTGATGAGAAATGCATATTCGTGTTTCTAAAAGCTTAAGCTTTATGATATAGAAATGAGTTCCAAAAACACCCGATAAATATTTTTAATTATTTTCTAAACTACTGTGATTTATTTATTCGAAACTACCGCTGCAAATTATTTTTTACCGCAGTCCTAACCGATCAGAGCATGGCCATTGGAAATGTGTTGTTTTTGTTTCAAAACATTTGTGAAATTGGGACTGGGGTAAGCCCAAATGGCTGCTTTGTATTATGCTGAAAAAATGGTTGAAATACGAGCATTTTTAAGTAAATTGTGGTAGTTTAAAGTTGGCAACGCAGCTCCGACAAATGGAAAGATTTTATACGCGCTACGCTGCAAATATTTGCGAGGATACAAGGGCTGTCATGTAATAAAACGTGAGGGGTAATGGTTTAAGTATGTACTAAACTGTAAAACATTAAGATTTTATTAAGATTTTTCTCATTTTTTATTAAGATTTTTGCTTGAAAATTAACATTTTTCAAGGGTCGGATTAAGATTTTCCGCGTTGACAGGTTCACATCTCTGCAACAGCAAACGCAGGGATCGTGCTTTTCTTTGGATCTGTGGATCACTTTAGTATTATTTTTTCTTCTGCACGGTAGTTATCTGTGTAAATTGCCAGAAGGTTCTATTGTTTAATGAACAACAGCAAAATTTCATCTCCATTGTACGACGGTTGAAAATAATGCTTATCTAGCAGCAGCTCAGATGAAATCTATGGTAATAGTCCATCATTTATATGAAAAATATAAAAAATTGAAATTGAACGTTCATGTGCATGCTTCCGACTCTGGCTTGCTTCTATGGCCGATCAGACGGACTCGTGACTAGAAGGTTGTGAGTTCGATTCCTTAAGATAGCTAACGTTTTGTGGTGGCTGTGACTGCAGGCGCCTGTCCAAGGAGCAGAAGGCCTTGCTGCTGGCGTTCGCCGAGACGGAGAAAGGCGTGGAGGGGACCGTCAACGGACAGACACAGACACAGACAGGTACGCTAACGAGATGGCTGAATGATTAATAACGATAGCTCGACCGTTTGTGATGGGCCAGAGGGGTATGAAAAACTGAAACCACCTGTAATGAATGATTGAGGAGTATAAATGTGCTTATGATGTTGGGATTAATAGTATAATTAGTGTGTTAATGAAATCGGGTTTACTATAGATAACAATGTATTAAGTTTTTAATGCTTTCATGTAATGAACAATCATTAATTTCTTGTAAAACTTTATTTTCTTTCACATCAACTTCTTTTTCTCTCCCGACCGCCAAAAAGCATGATATGTTATATGTTAAAGAAAGGTAAAAAGTATTAAAAATAAGGTAGATGACGTAATGTGTAAAATCAAGGTGGAATATTATCAAAACTAAGTAGCAAAACATATACACTTTAAACATTAGAGGTATAAGTATGTATTCTAAAAGAGAGGCAATTCTTCATTGGTTTGAACTCAAAATGGCGATATGAATTTTATTCAAGAAATGCATTGCTCTAAAATGAAGACAAGCAATCCCTTGAATCTCATCCTGTCCTTGATGAGTTTGAAAAAACTCTTCTTTTATAATAGATTGAAAGATAAAATCTCACCTGTATATGATGGAATTCCCATCGAATTCTATAATCATTTCTGGCACTTATTGAAAATATTGTATATTTTTATGATTAATGAACCTTTGTTACAAGAAAACCTGGCATTTCAATGAAAACCGATTACTTGCACTGTTACTTAAAGGTAGTGCAAAAGATCAATTTAAAAATTATAGGCCTATCAATTTGTGACTATAAGCTTTTAGCCTTTGTATTTGAAAATATAATGCAATAAATCCTTGATAAAATTATAAACATGGGTCAATGTGCAAACATCAAAGGTAGATATAGGATGTAATGTTAGATATCAATCAGACATGAATATGCTGTATCTGAAAACATTTCCGGTATTTGGTTAGGTTTTTTGAAAGAGTTAGGTTTAAGGAACTATAATGAAATTTCTTGGACAGAGAATCCTGTCAAGCGCCTCGGAATTTATTTAGGTCATAATAATAATTAATGCAGAACATTAAATATTGATAATAAACTATGTATAATAAAAGGATTATTAGCACAATGGAAATTCAGGGCTCTACAACTAACTCTTTTTGGTAAATTTTTGGTATTAAAAACACTGATTTTATCCAAAATAGTATACCCAGCTTCTGGGGTAAATATTTCTGGAAACATTAAAAATAGAATTAAGAATATTCTATAATTTTAACTGGGGGAAAACAGAGAGAATGAAATGCTCACTGTTAAAAAATCCCATTGTAGAAGGTGGAATAAATATGGTAGACATCGATAAATATGGTAGACATCGATAGATATATATTTCCAAGCTTTACAATTATGGATCACAAGGCTAGTTACTAGTAAAGGTAACTGGAAAGTATCCTTGTATAATGTCTTGGAAAAACAAAATATTTCTATAAACTACTTGATAAACATGAATTTTAAAGATACCAATCTTGCAAATTTATTGAAACTTCCCTCTTTCAATAGAAACATTTATTATCTTTTAATATGAAATATTTAAAGTGTTTGGATTAATGTCTGAACACAAGTTTCTGGAGCCGCCAGTCTTTAGTAAAATATCTTATATATTTTATGGGAGGGACTTGATAAATCATGATGGACATCTATTAGATGAAAAAAAACTTTCAATCTCCTGTCAAATAGGGAATCCAAAATAGGACAATTATACAAACTAAAAAATGTTTTTACAAAACTTGGTAGAAAGTTTGATATGTCTCTCTGAGATAAAATGAAAATATCAAGCGTACCATTATTCTTTTGTAGAAAGAACAGATATATTATTATTAATCAAAATTCAAGATTTTATTATAATATATATTATATCATATTATACAGACTAAATTGGTAAGAGACAGTATTGGAAGAAAAATGGGTGAAGGAGGTTAAATTCCCTAATGAAACTAAAATCTGGAAAATTATTTATTTACAAAAGATCAAATATCTTTGTGATAACAAATTTGCATAATTTTATATTTAATATTTATGATATTTTGCCATGTGCTTACATTAATGTAAATAGATTTTGTAAATATTGTAAAGAGGTTGAATCTCTAAAGCGCATAGGGTATGATTGTTCAACAATTAATGCTATATGGAAGCAATTATCTAAAGTTAATAAGGTTAATATTTCTTGGAAAATTTCGTATGTGGATTTATTTTAGAAAATGTTACTAAAAAAGTAATCTTTATTTAGTATATTTCATGGATAACAATGTGCTATTTTTAAAGATATCTTGAAAAAAACCTGATAATGAAAATGGTGATATGAAAAAAATTGTTTCGAAAAACATTTTATTTCACAAACAGGTGACT
>JAGTTF010000116.1:0-22854 GCA_019095985.1 Streblospio benedicti | reverse complement strand
ACAATATATAATGGTATTTTTATAGGTGTGATAAATGCTTAACATGAAAAATATAAGTCTTGTTTTTTTCCCACACTTCCAATGGAAAAGACATCGTTTATTGATCCTGGATTTTACAGAACACATATATTTTTGACTGAGCATTATCTTTAAGGATAAGTACTAAAGTAGTAAAATAAAGTAGTCGGTTGCGCAACACGGTGCGAGCCTGGGACGCGCGACTGACGGCTGACTCCAAAGACGCTGTTCCTAAGCGCAATCCTTGGTGTGTTTATTGGTATTCCATGTACAGACCGCCGTCCAGCGTACTGGGCGGTGACCTGGTGTCCTTCTACCTGGGTTTCACGATGAGCCCCTGTTCTAGGGGACTTCGCACCGGTGCTGACACGCAACGATCAGGGCCTCCCCGTCACGAAGCCACGCAGGTCCAGGCGCAGTGAGAAGAGGTAGCCACCGGCTAACCTCGTCAGAACAAGTAAAGAGGGCCTATTCTCATCGAGAAGAGGTTACCAGCCCTACGTGCTATCCGACTAGCGTCTACAAGGAAACTGAGGCCCTAATGGCCGTTCTCAGTACTGTAGTGTACTGAATCCCTAATCCTACAGTGGGCTTAAGAGAAGGAACAAGGTGTGTGTAACAAAAGAGGATATAATACAACCTAGTCCAGTGCAACCTTATATAGGAATACTTTACTCTGCGAGAATGCTACAATTCTCGCGCACTGGAGCCTAACTAGCTTAAGAACTGGTTTCATTTTACACAATTAATATAAATATATTTGTACATTGTAGTACTACCATTGGTGTACTTTTCACATATAATAATTTTTCATTTATGCTGAGGATATGTTGATGACATGAAATTTATTCAATAAATCTTTGACTTAGAATAATGCCTATGGTCTAATATGATTTTAATTATGATTTTGGTCGCCTGTTATTGCTTTTATAATTTTTGCTTTACTACAGAGCACATAAGTCTACCAGGAGTGCAGTGGACAGAAACATTGGCAAACTTAAGAAGAGTTTTAAATGCCTTCACCAAGAACTGCAATACGAGCCGTTCAAGGTTAGTCTTTGACTGCACTCATGATTCAAAAAGCCATTTTCTGTTTTACACATTTGCTTATCAATTGTACTTTGATGGAAGCAATATGCTATGATTAATTTAATTAGATATTTTATTTTTTGTTCAGTTTTATGTCATTGTTATACGTTTCAATTAATCAATCAAATCCTAATTTTACTTGAGCAGGCCCTAATTATTCTTCATTCAGAGGGTGTGGGTTGGCTGCCCAGTTTAGATCTCAATCGTCCTCTCTAAGCCTTTGGTCACCAGGGTCTATCAGCTACATGCTCGAAGGTGCCCAAACTCTCTGCACAGCCGCATCCCAAATTTGTTTTGATTATTTTTGACAAAATCGATTGCCTCTGACCCAAAAGGAAAAAATGTGTACGATCGTACTGGTAAGTGATATAAATATAAATATATTTGTACATTGCAGTACTACCATTGGTGTACTTATTACATGTAATAATTTTTCATTTATGCTGAGGATGGATGTGTCTATGACATGAAATATATTCAATAAATCTTTGACCTAAAATAATGTGGTCTAATATGATTATAATTATAATTTTGGTCGCCTGTTATTGTTTTTATAATTTTTGCTTTACAAAGCATAAAGAAATTATTGTGGAAGAAGACGGGAAGAAACTTCATGAACACACACTGATAACTGCCTTCAACTCCCAAAGCCTTCAAAATAAGGTATTTCTTAATATTATGATTCACTTTGGAAGAGGAAGAGAAGGCCTAAGGTCATTGAAGAAAGATACCTTTTCTCTCAAAGTCCATCCCAATGGGAAAGAGTAATTTGAAATGTCCTTCAACGAACTTACAAAAATCATCAAACATCAGATAAAAAAGATCAGTCGCAATTAGACCAGGTTATATGGGCCCAGGATGATGACCAATGTCCTGTAAAAAGTTTAAATGTCTATTTTACCAAACTGAATCTAGCTTCTAATCACCTCTTCACATATGTAATAAAAAATGTGGATGAGAAGGCTGCAACTTGGTATACTAGAAAACCAATAGGTGAGAATACGTTAGGCGACATCCTTAAAGTTCTGTCCAAGGAAACTGGACTATCTTGGCACCTCCAGCACCAATGGAACCACTACAAGCACCTTCAGGAGCATCCCAAGCTCCACTGGCACCAGTGCAAGCGCCATTGGTGATACAAGCATCAATGTCAATGCACCAAGCAGCTAGTGGCTTAGGGTCAGCAATGTTTTAGGGTGCAGTGTTGAATAATCCCACAATAAACATCAATTTGAAAGTGAAAAGCAACAGTTAGTTAATACAGATAATTTGACATTGTCACTCTTAATAACATACTGATGTAATATATGATCTACATAGTTAAGAATTCTAATATTTTCTTCATATATATGTTTGGATTTAATATGTTTTATATTTTGGAGTTATATTTTCTTTTAATACATGTTCAGCAAATTTGTTATCAGTATAACCAAATAATTTAAAAAAATAATAAATGACTTTACACTAATCAACCTTGCGTTCTTGCTTTCATTTTACAGCCATGTTTGCATGAAATAAACTATTTAACACACCATCACTGACGTGACGTGCACCTGACTTGAGACCAAGATCCTCAGCCTAAATATCTATATTCCATGATTATGAAGAGACGCCTAAGTCCCTGTGGAAGGTAGGATTGATGCTGGGCAAATAAATGTTAATGGTTTCGCTGCACATCCAAAAGTCCATAGTTCAAAACTCAGCATCCCGCAAGTAAGACGCTGCAACTTCATGAGAGTAGAGATATGTCATTTGGTTCAGGACTCGGGAGATAGCGGATGTGACGGTCATTCTGCTTATGTGCAACAAGGATCCCTTGACTGTCAAAACAGGAAAATAAAATTGAGCTAACACGTTAGAACCCGCCAATTAGTGAGACCCTGATTCAAGGTAGGCAATAACTCAGGATGTGAAGTGTACTGGCTATTCAAGAGGAATTCATTTGAGTTTGGTAGTGCTTCATGCGAAATGGAGAGGGAGTAAGTATATAAGATCCTGTAAGCTAGTCTAGTTTAACAAACATCAGGCCCGTATAAAGAGTGCCTTATGAGAGATACATTTTGTACTATGTTGTTCTTGCACACTATAATGTTTAATCATCTATCCACATAATTTAGTAACATAATGAGATATTTTGGGTGGAGAGTATATGAGCTAAATGAACATTGAATGAATTATCAAGAAATATCTCAAGACTCATAATAGACTTGAAGGTAACAATTGTTTGAGATTATAGTACTATATTGTACGTCCAAGCTTCTAGAATAAAGTACTTCTACCAATGTGTTCTGTTGATCATACAAT
This sequence comes from Streblospio benedicti, assembly GCA_019095985.1. Lineage (NCBI taxonomy): Eukaryota > Metazoa > Annelida > Polychaeta > Spionida > Spionidae > Streblospio > Streblospio benedicti. The sequence continues at coordinate 19,443 of JAGTTF010000116.1, read as the reverse complement.
ACTCTCTGCTTTGGAAAATGGTAAAAATGGTGAACATTTTAGCCGAATTTGAATCAAGAAATGCCATCATCATCTAGGGTGTTTACTCAGCAACTTGTATGGTATGACACCACTTCATGCGGCATCAGAAGATTAAAGGTAAGTCTTAGTGATTAGTATTAATTTATGTATACATAAAACTTTGGAAACATATTGCTCCGTAGATATCATTAGGATAAAAAAGTCAATGCATTTTGTAAAATTATATTTTGTGAAAAATGAATGGAACAAGGACATTTGAGCACATCAGACACTAATACGTGCACCTGACGTGCACCTGACTTGAGACCAAGATCCTCAGCCTAAATATCTATATTCCATGATTATGATTTCTGATAGATATATTTCTATGCAACTAAGATGAGACGAAATCAGAGATTGTTTAATGCTCTTTGACTAAGTGAACTCAACTCCTTGTTGACAAAAAGAATGAGACCAAAGAATGCCATGCTGCAATGTTTACATGTAGATGTTTGGCTGTTCATTGTATCTACATGATCCATGTGAAAGTATGAACCTTTTCTCACTATAACCAAGTCATAAATGCAATTTGTCTGGGTATCCATTGCACAAACGTGCAATATACATATATATATGATTAACAGGCTTCACCTTGAACTCATGAAATGTATCAGATCAAATGATGTAAAAGGCTACATAGGAATGTTTCCCCATGTCATTAATGTATTTTTTGGTTAAAATAGACCAAATTATGCATGATGGTTTTTTTTCCTTTATAAACTACGTTCTGCTGGTCCGGAGGTACAAAAACTTTAGAAGATGGTGCCTTTTCAATTAGACCTGCAAAAAACCACTGCCGTACTGCTGTCGATCAAACTCTTGAACATACGATAAACAAGGATGCAAGCATCTCCCATGAAGGGAATTGTTGGATTTCAAAATTCAAAAGAAGCCTTTGAAGGTTGGTGCATATATTGTCAAAAGTAGGAATACTGTGAATGTATTGAAGTATAATGGTTCACAAATAGCACTTTAAACATAAATGCTATTACTTTATTTATTTTTTTTATTTTAGTATTGTTACATTGTTACTTTAGCAGCAGCTTTAAAATGTATTTCAGCTAGGATAAACAACACCAACTAATGTCCGTGTATTAGGGGACTGTAATTATATTCTTTGTTTGACAGATGCGCCTATGAATCAGCATAGTCCCCGATAAAAAAATAAAACTGACATACATGTTTTTTTATTGAATTCACGCCGGTGAAGCAACAAATCACATTTTTTCATCACAATATCGGCCAGTGAACCTAATTCCACAAGGTGGAAGAGCTGCCAAGTATTCCGAACTTTCGGAATCATCCTGCACGAGTGAGCGACAAGACATCACATGCAACTGCCCACCTGCTTGGAGAGGTGACCGCTGTCAGACAGTAGGTAAGTCGATCAAATGCAGAAATAAGTATTTCAGTTTTCAGTGGAAATTTTGTAGAAGTATTAATTTTATTGAATGTCTGGAAGATTTTTTTCTATGTATGAATTCATAAATAACAAATTCAGAGGGTGTGGCCTGGCTACCCAGCCTAGATCTCAATTGTCCTCTCCAAGCCTTTGGTCACCAGGGTCTATCAGCTACATGCCCAAAAGTGCCTAACCTCTCTGCACAGCCGCATCCCAAATTTGTTTTGATCTTCCAGGAAGATGGCTGAGAAGTTAGAAAAAGCTAGAAAAAAGAATGGTAAGACGATCGAAATGAAGGTAGAAGAGACAAGGCGTTACCTGGAGAAAACGGTTGAAAAGAAGGAAAACAAGGAGTTGAAAAACAATGCCAAGATTTAAAATGCATGGACAAGCTAGGTCAATGCAGAACCATACAGAACAATGACTTTCAGACGTGCATTGAACGCAGAAACAGCTTGTCACAATGCAAACCAAGCTAACGTGTGTCCGTCCATATTTTTGTGTTTTAGTATTGTAATAATACACGTATGTTTACTTTTTATAGACTCTCTGTGTGTAGTTAAGAATGATATATACATGTCATAATTCATTATTAGCTCATCTTATTCCAATTAAACATATAATTGTCAAATTGAATATCAAAATATCATGGTTTCAGACCATGTTATACTTAAGTAAATTGAATATAAATTAAAAAAAAATCTAGAACTTATGTTTCCTCAAGTTTGTGTTGCGCATTGGTTTCTTAACTTTACTACTCAACTGCTCTAGTTTTCTATCTAGCAGTACTAGATAAGGCAAGAGACATAGATCTATGTAAAAACTTTGATAAATTAAAGGATGATGATAAACTCGTATACCTATTGAACAGTGAAGGAGAACTCATAAATTTACCAAAATTTTGTGTTAGATCTATAGCTTTTAAAGATAGAGAAAGTTCATCACTTGTGTCATCATCAGCTAGAATATAATGTGTATTTTTGGTTATTCAGTTTTATTTTGCACTTATGTATTTTATATTTGTATTTAGTATTAATTAATTATTTGTAGTATTCACATGTAATGTGTCATGCTTTATGAAATAAAAATTATGATTCTCTCTCTCTCCCACACTCTCTCCCGCCCCGAACTGCAAAAATAGCTTTTTATGGCAAGAATACTCTGCAGCTGTGCTTTGTATCATGATAATTTTTCATAGGAAAAATGTACATAAGCATGTATTTCATTCCAAATTCACATTTCATATTGTAGGTATCACAGACATTTTTTTGTCATTTCATGTTTTCAACTTCATTCTCTCAGGAGTTAGCTTCATTTCTTAAATGTTGATTAACTGCTCTCTCTCGATGGGCCCTGAGCCTTCATGTTTGTAGCCAGCTTCCTGTAGATCTTGCAGCAATGAAGGAAGGACGTCAGCAGCAACAAGTAACTCATCGTAAAGAGGAAAACTACTCGAGAATAAAGAGTGATGCAGCAGACAGAGGCAAACTCACTGTGCGGAAGCGAGGCGGGTGGAACTCTTATTGTGCCACTTGTTTATAACATGTTTGTAACTGGTGGTAATTATCTGTTAATCAGAAAAATCTCATTGATTAACTATTGCTATATATCTGCAATATTTTAGCCCTAGTAGCAGATATTCATTGAAGTATTATTTATTATTGATGTATTATTGATGTTTGATTTTAGTTAATACGTAACTGTCGAAGAGCAATAATGAATGGCAATTATTTACTGCTAGTCATAAATTTTGTCCAACAGGTCCCAAAGTCCCAGTTTGAATATGTGGTAAGATTACATGCTAGATTTTGTTATGAATTATTTTTCATGGATTGCTCAAACACTGAAATAACCACAAGCCTGTTTATCTTTACTTAAAATGGGTAATGGCTTCAGTATCTGAAAACAGGTTTTTGGTGGGTTGTTATAACGTAAGGATGATATAAATATTTGTCACAATAAAAGACTATACAAGAAAAAAAAATGATTATATATTCAACTTTGTTGTCCTAAAAAAATATACATAAAATCACTCAAATCATCTTTCTATAATATATAACAAGGGAATTATGAGTGATCGTTGTGTTTCGGGTGGCCATTTTGTTTTTTGACTGTGAAACAATTTCCTCAAGGCTGCCTCAAGACGGGTACCCAGCAGAATCCTGCTGAGGACATCCCTCCACAGGGTACAGACTTAAATGGCCAGTTCCTGACACATTTACATATATTATAACCAAGAAATACTAAATATCATCAACCTAACCAGCCTCTGTCAAGGAAAGAATACATGGACGAGAGGTATAAGATATACCTCCAAAGTTCAAATTTTAACATATACCATACTCAACGTACTAGCCCCACCAAGGCTGGTGAGAAGAGTGGTGGATATTATTCCATGAACAAGAAGGTAAGTTTTATGAAATTCAGTTAAGATTGAAGAAAGTTATTTGGGAAAAGCCAGGATACAAAAACAATACTTGACAAAGTATACCACTCCCGTAAGAAGTAAGCGTAGCATAAAAGGATCATTGAAAAGAAAAATCAACTTTGAATTGGAGGCAAACGTAATGCAAAACTTCAGGGTTTGACATAAGGACTGGTAAGGCAGAAGACAACCGGTCTACCAAGTTTAAAAATCAGGTAGACCGACTCAAAATCAGGTAGCCCGGCACTCACGTGTTGTTAAAAAATGCATGTTTCCTTCTGTTGCCCTTTAAAGGGAAATGCATAATTCAATACATTGACATAATATCATAATTCTCTGTGTTTGTTAAAATGAGGATGATGATTCAAACGATTGTTGGACACCAGTATTTCATTTTTCTAATAATACATAATGGAACTGCCAAAACCAGGTAGTCCACAGGTCTACCTACTGGCAAAAGCTGGTAGACCTGCCAGTTTTCAGGTAGACCAGGGCTACAGGTCTACCACTTATGTCGAACCCTGAACTTGTGTCCAAAATGTAGTTTAGGAGAAATTGTTTCTGATAATCATGATGATGTATTTATCGGGGGCGATGAATGTTCACTTTGGTGGCATGTTGGCTGTTGTGGAGATATTGAGATTCAATCATGTAAAAACCTTTCTGTGGATTCTCAACAATTTATTTGGGTATTTTGTGATATTGATGACCTTTGATGATTTGAGTTTTGTGTTAGGAAATGTAAGGAGCATAAGAAATGAGCTGTAGATTCTCAACCATTTATCTATTTATGTCAACGCGTATTGGCAGACACTACCACCTCAGGGATAATACAAAGCATGATTATCGGTGAGTTCCAGGACAGATGGACCTTAGGTCAGGATCATCATTTTATTCAAGTCATTCTTACTCTAAACAGCATCATTACCAAACGACCTAGACACACCATCTACTGGCTCCTTCACCAATACATCAACTGGGACAACTACAGGGATAACATATCTACAGCTTTAGGATCATTCATCAAACATAAAAAAATAGATCCAGCTACCCAAACATATCCATATGTAACATTTTCTTAGAAACTTTCCGTTAAGGCACCCATGCCTCACAACCTCAACTTAGAACCAATTCCGGTTAACAGATCAAAAATGCCAACATCAAAAAAAAATCAGAATGCAGAAAAGATTGAGTGGCTCCAAGCCAGAAAAACCAACCACCCCAAAAAAGGTGGATATTCATGCCACAAACAAGAAGAAACAGACCTCTCAACATAACGATGGTCGTCCTACTTTTCGCGAAAAAACGTTCAAAGTAAGGAAAAATCATTGACAAGTGTACATGATGTTTTTTAATTTGAACCATTTTATTTTAACTATGTTACATATAGTACGGCTGTTTTGAAAGTGATGAAATTAATCTTGTTGGACATTTGAAAACATAAAAGATCTATTTTTCAAGTACCAAATTTTGCTGTAATTTATACACTGGATTGTAGAAGAATGCATCACATTCAAACCCCCTGGCGCAAGAGGGGGGTACTCCCCCCCCTTTCCCCGCTGAGAGGCTTCGCCGAGTCTATTGACACCCAAAATGATAGACAGGCATGTAGAGTTGGAAGAGCACACAGGATGTGCAAATGCACATTACCTTAGAAAGTCAGTACAACAATAACAATGCATCTAGTGGCTTCTATCCACAACGAATTTTCACCATATCCATATGTACTTTTGATTTCTCATGCACAATTACACTGTCGTATCTACCACTATATGTTTGATACTATAAAATCAACCAATATCGGGCGTGACGCATACTCTTTTTCTATGCAGTGATATCATTGTATTTTTTTAATACTCGTCCCTTTGATTTTGCAACATTACGTTACTGGAGAGCACAAAAATTAATCAATTTTCAATAATTCTCATTATATTTACTTTCATATATCGCTGACAGGTTGTGTTGGTGCAGGTGCATTGTGCAATTCATGACACCAAGCAGTAGTCTCAATCATCGAGGCTGTCCACCGCATAAATGACAGCACACGTAACCTGGGCTTCGTGATCGAGACTAAATCTATTTACGACACGTCATTTAAATCGAGTGCATTTTTCTGTGCTGATAAAAGCGTATACATGATGCATGGTTCAATCAAGTACATTCGATAATGGCGGCACCCATATGCGAGCAAAAATATCAGTATTTTAAGGGAAAAAGTACAAGTTTTTATAATATTTGATTATTTCCCCTGAATTTCGGAATTTCTAAATTCCGATCGTAATGATCGGAATCGACTTCATATTTCGGGATGATTCAGAAATTTCGGAATACTTGGCAACTCTGTATATCCTATCTTGTCGTAAAAGGTACTTCCAGCCATCACAGTCGCAGGAAAATACAAATCTTTGCACACTATGTTGCCAGTTGTGAACCTTTCAAGAATTGTCGGACTCAAACATTCTACTCATTAGAAAAGACAAATTTATTGGATAATAAGAGACCATTAAAAAGTATGGATGCTTCAGTATGTCAGTTGCTGGGAACCTGCTTGAATCAATTCACAAAGGATAATATCACATTAAAAAAGGGTATTACTTAGTGGATCAATCACATTCATTCCTGATGAAAATGATGACAAATGAATCTCGATAGAGTTGTCAGAAACCATCATACATGACAATCTTTCACATGCAGGAAAATCAGTCACGACTTCTTCAATTTCAAAGGATTCTGCCTTTAAGCCAATCAAAGCATATACATATGGTCAATTATTTTCCGGGGGTTCAAACCCACCTGAGGACGGAAATTTTTGGGAGGCTATTTTGGTATATTTAATATAAGCTGAGGCAGGATAGTATGGTTAAGAAAAGCACTTTATTAAAATAATTTTCGTGTTAGCGCGCACTTGCTGGAAAACACTCTATTTGACAACACAATATCATGAGACCGGGTGTGACGTACTAGTTTCATAACAAGGGAATCTCCCTTCATAAAACGTCCAATTTCTTCTTCGATCTGTGGGTATATTAGGAGCTTCCATCAGTTCAAGAACATCATACTTCGCGGATTGATAGATCTGATTGAAGATGTCATCCCGCTGGCATTTTTTCATAATCACAACGGTTGTCAAATTATATATTGTCGTAATAAGCACATTTTGCCTGGTGAAATTTAGGAACAAAATGTCACACTTTGTATTCATAATTGGTATGATTAGAAAGGCATATTACTGTACATTACATATATGATAATTAAATTGCTGTAAGTCAAAAACCATCGGATATACGGATATATTGAGGGAAATGTGAGACAACCTCACCTTTCGTGATTTATCGTCAACCGGCTTGTCAAAGCGTTCTCATTGGCGCTTCTGTCTCATTACCTCACAGTTAAAATTTATGCATGCTGTTGCCATTTTGCGTTTACATTGAAAGATGACAAAAAATACCAAATTATGTTCTAATGTATTTCAGGTACTGTGTACTCTCTGTCATTATAAAATATTGCTTGTTATAACTTGATACATGTAGATTAGCTACAGCTATGCATTTTACTAGCTTCAAACCCCATTACTTGATCTTTAACACCAAAGCAAAGCAGATGTAGCACACCATCTAGTCCAGATTGGAAAGCACTAACACCATGATTTTTATTTAGTAGATTGTTGAAGATTGTTAAAGTGTTATGATATATTTATTACAAGTTACTACATATTTTAAGTCATTTTTTTGTATATTGTTAAGTCATGTTTTCTTTAATATTTCATATGAAGCACGGCGCTCATATCTCAATTTATTTTGATTGCTAAATGTTTAAGATATATTTATTACAAGTTTGATTCCAATCCTCATTTGGTCTTGTGTTGTGTAAACGGCTGCTATTGGGATCATCTAATGCTATTACATTGGGGTGCGCCTGTTGACATTTGCACTGAACTAATAAGCATGCGCTTGATGATATATACGTATATCTGGTTTAATGTAACCAATATTCAGGGCTTTTAACACCAATCACAAGCACAGATATCTATGTTTGGATGCAGTTCCTGTGCTTTTACTTCATAAAAAGTAATTATTAATGAAAAATACACAAAGTGGGGAAATCTGTATTTTGAAGGTAGAATTAGTATTTGGGGGTTTTGGGTCGGAAATCTATATTAATACCCGGCATATCTGTACTACTTGGCAGCCCTGAAGATATATTTATTACAAGTTTGATTCCAATCCTCATTTGGTCTTGTGTTGTGTAAACGGCTGCTATTGGGATCATCTAATGCTATTACGTTGGGGTGCGCCTGTTGACATTTGCACTGAACTAAGATTGTTTATGTAAAATCTGTCCAAAGATGGATGAACAAAACAAAGTCGGTTGTGCAGATTGTCCAAAGACGTTCGATAACATATTTGCATTAGAGAAACACTTGAAAATTCATATTGAATATACTAGTACTCTGTTTGGCCAGAATGCAGTTCTATCTAGATCTACTAATAATCCTACGCCTGCAAAGCCTATTAATTATACGGCTAAATTTAAGGCAAAGAGTGCTGGGAAAGTGACACAGTATTTGGAATGTGATTTGAGAGCACTGAGAACTCAAAATTTGCCTTGCCAAAGTCCAAGCCCAAGACAAAAGGTAGGGGAAAGTGTATGTTTTGTCATAAAACATATTGCAAATTGGAAGATCATGTGTGAGTTCACGCTGGCAAAAAACCTCACCAATGTAGAATTTGTGAGAAATCATTTCGTCAGAGAGGAAAGCTGAACATATACAAGAGGAAACATACTGGAGAGAGACCTTTGTTATTAGGTCATTTGTATGTCCTTTACATTTAAATTTGACATCTGACAATTTTCTTGCAGTAACCTCCTTCCATGTTCTACTATTTCATGATACTTTTTTTAGGTGTATCACGGCAAGCCCGAACAAGAACTCATATGATTAAAAAAAAGTGTCCACAATTCACCGGGATTTGTCTATGTTCCTACCAGTTGGTATCCACAAAATGTTCAAATAGAAAAAAAATATATTCATGAACAAAAAGAGATGACTGGACAAGAAGCAGCAAGACAAGTTTTCACCATAAACACTCTGGAGTAATTGTAGAAATATGTCTTAAACACTTTTAAGAGAGGCCGACATCACTTGTGATGACTAATCTGTTGTCACACATGTAATAGGCATAAAATAAGCTTTTAAATGACACCAAGAACATCTTTCTAGTTATAATATTAAATGAATAATCACCTACTGAACTCATGTTTGATTATTAGTCATAGGTTCATGTGACTGTCCCGAGGCAAGAAACATAAGGCACTCGTCATAACATTCTACCACATGAAATCGTTCACCAACACGGCTGACATGTGTGGTAATTTTGTAAATGTATGATAATATTTTCGTAAATATTCCATACAGAAACAGATACACTCCTGCTTATTGCTGATATATATTTTGACTTTAAAGTCTTTCGGAGTTTTTTGAAAGTTTGACGAGTATTTATGAGGATTATCATGGATACACAGGATAACCTAGTTCGTGAGTATGGTGCAGTTTGTTTTCCCCTGTGATGGGCGTGTATTTACCCCGGGCGGACGTGTTATTTGGGTGAATATGGAGAGTGGCTATCACCGGTCTTGTCAATCAAGAACAAGATGGTATGGGGCGTGGCGTCTTTGACAGCCGATTTCGGTGTTTTAGTGGTCCCTAAGCTGTCAAATTATAAGTGGTAATGCACTCCGGATTGGGCCCCTGCACTATATTGTGTACGGCAGGTTTTTTAGAAGGCAGTGGATTGGTGAACTTCCAGATGCGTATGATGACTATAAGCCTTGCAACTCTGTTGGCGGCTTAATAAAAGTTTGTCCGAATCTATCATTTTTTTTACTATACTATCCAGCTAAAATTTTCATTCTATTTATTTAATCATTCTCCACGAATTACATTCAATCTCAGGTTTATATAGTCAGTGTATGCTCTCGACCACGATTTTGCGACTTTTTACACATAAAAATGGTGTCTATCATATTTCTCGAACCTGGCTGCGACAGCGGTATCGGTACCTTTATTCAAAATAATATTTTTATACTCAGCCTCAGAAGTTTGAAATGGGCGCGGCCATGTCTGTTGATATTTTTATGGAAACGCATTGTGGCTCCACCAACGGCACTTGTAGTAGGTGCGTGGTTTTTCTAAATGACACCTGGCGTTTTGCACATGCGCTTTGTACTCCAGAAAGTCCATATCAAAAAAAACAACAAAGAGAAAATTAAATAGTAATATTTAGATTATGGACGATATACCAATGAATATATTTGTTAAAAGATGCTAACAAAATAAATATTTGTGTATCAGAGAAGTACTATCGACAAAGAGAAAATGCATTCTTTGTTTCAAGCAGAATTTAAGAATACGCTCATGATTGAGCGATAATGGATGACAATGTTACATGTGAATATTATCTTCAGATGACTAAAATTGGACTGCAAAGTGGGTTCCGTTGTTGAGGAGATTTACTGAAGACAGGTTGTACAACTCTAAGCTTCTAATTTGACTATTTCAAGTGACCCTGGTGGGACTCGAACTCTTGACTCCAACTATGTCAATCGTGCAATAGAAACATGCTTGCTAAAAAGATAGATGTGAGAGACAAAAGCTTGAAAATGGATGCCATTTTGTCGCCAACAATCTACATTGAACTCTCCCTGTATGTGTGTCTATTTGTAATAATGTGATGGCAGATGTCTTAAATGAATTATTGGTAGGAATCGTAAATAAATAATTGGTAGAAATCTATCAAAATACCAAGCTAAAATTCTTTGTTATTCGTCTTCCACATTTTTATAGTACCCCGGTAGCGTTAAAAGAAGCAGTAATTCAGATGATGCTGCTGATGAAGTTGAACACCTTCAGTGGATACTGATACAGCAATGGTTCACACAGGAAAATCAATTTGCAAACCTTGACACAATCAAGAAACATTTGCAAACAATTTAGAAGGGGAGCAGGCCTTTCCAATGTTTTGAAAGAGCTAGCTGATCATACAAATCCAATTGACATAGCAGTACAAACCTTTCTAGATAGACTGGAAAATATCAATAAAAGCAGTTTGAATCAAGTTCGCTATTCCAATTCATCCCTCGACTTCACACTGTGATTTGAAGCATACATATCAGCATCAATGACGTTTTGGATGTCTACAGTTTAATAACTCATCTTAAGATAGGGTCGGAGTTATATGGACAAAATGTCAAAGACCACATGTTAGATATTGGTTGATTAGAGACAAAATGAACAAAAAAAAAACGCATTTATAAACATATATTTTACGCAGCATGTGAGATATTGAATATCAACACAAAACACGTGGTAAAATACAGCAATCAGATTCCCAATTCAACAAGACTAAGGATGCGTTTCACAAGGTTTAAATAACTAGACAAAAAACAGAACAAAAAATAAATAAACAAATAAATTAATGATCTGAAATGTGAGATGGATTCAACAAAAACATGTGACAGACTGGGGGACACATAGACACATACAATGGCTTATGAAACACCCGATAAAGATAATTCACCATTATCACATACACTGGTTTACAAATCACCAAATAAAGACAACTGACCATAGACACTGGTTTATGAAACAGCAGAAGACAAACGACCATAAGCCCCACTGAGTGAGTGTAATCGAGCACTTACCTCTCCTCTTGATGCCAGCGTTTTGGTAGGAGAATCAGAGACTGGGCGTATCGGTGGCGTTCTGGTGACAGTTGCGGCCAATCATCGCGATGTTCCCCTGGTAAAACATCGCGGTGATATTACTAATTAAGACTCAGAGAATAAAGTTCAGGGATTTTAGACACAAGTTTGAAGATCAGTTGGTTTGCGTTAAAACACAGTGGTCTGACATGCGAGACATAAATATCAATTTTTCGAGCAGGACAGTCGGTTATGAGAAGCATGATTAACCAAATGATTATTCGACAAAAGTGTGACATTGCATTCAGAATTATTTTTTAATAATTAAAACATCCTTTCAAGAAACATAATACGTGTTAATTTGAGCCACTTAAGAGTTAAGAGAAATTAAATGACACTTTAAATCAAGGACGGATTCTGACTTACAAAGAACTTCTTGTTGTGGTCGCAGAACTGTATCTAACTGTCCTGACAGGCGACTGTGATCCACCGACCGTCGGGGCTGCAACAAAATGTATGCATTTGTTAGCTCACATGCTATATTCTGGACAACATTCATTGTTTTTTCATGATTTGGAAAAATTTGAAAAATTTGAGAAATCATGTCAACATTGCCTTCTATGCAGTGATTAATCTAGATGCATATTAGCGTGTCCACTGTAGCCCATATGACGTTTCATCGGGATTCCCCCATTTCAGGACCTAAGTTGGACTTTGTTTATGATTTTTCTCAGTGATCGCTTTGCAAAATTGTCAAACCGAGACACGTGTCTCACCCAATTCATGAAAATGAGACAGATAAGAAAAAAGCGAGACAAGATGTGGCAATCTTTTTTGAGAAATTGGGATATAATTACCCATATTTAAAAAACTAATTGGAAGCATGTAAAATGTATATTATGTTTTTTATTTTACCATCTCAACTCATCTTCAGATAGGGTCAGAGTTTTATGGGCAAAATGTCAAAGATCACATCTTTGATATTGGTTAATTAGAGATAATATGAACAAAATAAAATGGATTTATAAATATATATTTAACATAGCGTGTGACATATTGAATAATATGTATACATAAGCGAATTAAGGCCCAAAAACCCTCATGTTACACACGTATGTCTTGTTTGTCTGTAAAAATTTAAGGAAAAAAGAATTATTATGAATGATTCTTAATTATGATAATGAATATGATAAATGAATCACGATAGATGGTCATAAAGCATAGAAAATATTGGTGTGAGGACTTGTATTCATAGTTCGAACCATATTTTCTTAAATCAGCGAGCGGCCTCATAAAACATACGCAGGTGCGCTATCTTGGTCTCACAAGCTTTCATTTCCTCCCGTAAAACAGTGAAAAATTGGCATGTTTTGACACCAGATTCTTGAATGAAAATGTGCTAAACGTCTTAATTTTTCAGTTGGGATGCACTTCCTTTCCTCTTTTTCTACATTGTATCCAACGTATACCTATCAATTATTGATTTAGAAGAGTTATGACGTTGACAACGTCGTTGTAGTAAAAAACACTACCGCACACTGTCACTGGCATTTTGACAGTTTTACGCCTGAGACAATAACGTTTCTGTGGCCTCCATAAATACTTAATTTTTACATAAATTGTCCACGTGTACACAGAATCGTATTGCGGTTCTTATTTTCAACATCTCGTTATAGGAATATGGATTTTTATGTCTAGATTATCTTCCAAACATGTAGCGAAAATGCATGTAGCTAGTGCTGCCCTCGATTCAATGATCGGTTCGAGGTACACTTTGTAAAGACAATTTCTAAAAAGTTCTCATACTTTAAAATAATATGACTGCTGTGAGTCATCATAAAGGGTACAGATGATACGAAAATGAACATAAAACAGCTTACTTGAGTGAAAGACTCTATAAAACGTCTTCAAATATGTGTGTCGTATCCGTACAGCCGTGTTACTGTTAGCTGTCAAATTTCTTCATCGCCAACACACACGCACAAACCACTGTGATTTTCAAACACTGTGCGTGATTTGAGAAATATCCTTTCGTCCATGTCTTCATAACCAGTTCATAATTGATCCGACGTGTGAATTCTTGGTGGGTATGTTATTGTAACGATGATAATCCATTCGTTTCACAAATTTATCACTATTTGGCGACGCCATTTGCAAGAACCTTTAGCCTTTATCACACGCCGTAATTTGTCAACACCGACCATAGCGTGATGCAATTAAGAGTAGCGGCTGGTAGTGGATGTTAAAAGATTGAAAACTAAATGCCCCAGCAAATCTTTATTATCAATGATTTCTGAAAATACTTCTGGTATGTTGTAGAACAGAGGTTACCGAATTTATCCCAAGTTAAAACTAAGAAGGTCAGCACAATTTTGATTCAACACTCTTGGGTAGAAAGTCGGCAATTTCTCTCTATTTACTACGGGCGATAGGAACATTTGTGAGACCCACGTCAAAACCAGAAAAGGGGGCGGGGCTTCGGAACTATGAATAGAGAGAACTCTATATAGTTCTAGACACTATAAGCCAATAGTGGCTGCCTCCATTAATATCTTCTTTTTATTACGCTCATGTATAATAGAGAAAAAATGAAACACAAGTTGAAGAATTAGTATAGAGTTATATAACATCTGTCTGTCACACTTTCATAGCTGTTTATGATGGCTGATGTAAGTCCACGTGTGCAGGTTCACTTCACTGTACATGATTCGTGATTTTAATAAAATGTTAGTCACTATGGGAATACCAGCAGAGGAACATAGGCCTCAAAATCCAGCCTCGTAAGTTCATATTCAGTATCAATTTTTTTTGTACAATGATGCTTGCACGGCACACGGACAGATGTTTGGTTTGTGTCTTCTAAAATAGTTATTTGATGACGATTCAAATGTCGGGTCACAGATAAGGTGTTTGACAGCGGTCTTATGAAAGCTGGACTCTGTATATCGTGTGTTTCTTTGAAAACGAATAAAATGATTGTGTCAACTACGTAGATATTTTACTATCCCGCGAATAAACAACCAATGTTTAAAATGTTTTCACTCAGAAATGTTGTAAGTAAACATCTATTATGCATGAAATCGGATTCAGTAGTAAATTTTACCTAGATGTATGAAGAATTACGCAGTTTTATAAGCTCCACGACCTTAAATGTTAAACTATTCCCGTTTTGATAAACATACATTCGCAGACAGACCACGGGATTTCAAATGGCAACGTTCAGTGGGATAATGACAGCTGGTATCCACATTAAACTGTTTTTATTTGTGTAATTACTTCTCCATAGCCGATATGAAAGTGTTACATTATCCATTATTGAGTACAGTAGGTGCAACCACCACGTTTATCAACGTACATGTGACGTAGTTATCTGAACGTGATGTACGTCATTCGTTCCGGGTCACCCGTACTAACACGGGGTCATCCGGTGCGTTTTGCTGAAAATCGTGCTGAATTCTGAGTTGAGTTCATAGCCTACGGACTTCGTGCGTATAGTCTTAACCAACCCAATCGGGGCTTGGGTATCAGAACAAAACGCATGGTAAAATACAGCACTCTTATTCCCAATTGAACAAGACTGAGGATGTGTTTACATCACGAAGTCTAAATAACCAAACACAACAAAAAAAACAGAACAAAAAATAAATAAACAAATAAATTAATGATCTGACATGTGAGATGGATTCAACAAAAACAGGTGACACGTTGGGGGATGAAACACCAAATAACAAAGATAATAAACCATAATCACAGTGGTTTATAAAACACCAGGTAAAGATAATTGACCACAAACATATACAATTTCAGGGTTTGACATAAGGACTGGTATTAGGAAGTGGCAATGTGTAGGAGATTCTGGCCAAGAACTGCAGTATATCCTCACAGCATCAAGTCACAGTTGTCATCCTACTTCTTGAAGGAACAAAATTTCAAATTTTTACATGCACTGCAACATGAAGTTTAGATATTAAATATTCATAAATTCAATTAATTTGTTGTGAGTGAGAATATTTCAATTCTGGCTAGAATCCTTTTCAAGATATATATTATTCATTAACCGTCAACAGAATGGTTAATGATATTGATCCATTTTAAGCCCCGGTCATTTTGATTCCAAACAAGGTGCTTCACCAATATAGAAACAAAACTGCATGTTTTATGTCAATTTCTGGTCGTTAAATGCTTTTCTTCAATGGTTTTGCAAACTTTATTATAAAACCATTATCCAGCAATGAGCCTAGTTTTCAAAAGTGTGTGACATTGATTCAAAGTAGCAATTTATCAGTAGACAAGATAACAGCTGCTAACTGTCCTAAAAAAGTCTTTTGTGGAAATTTAATAGACCTGGTCACAGGATGTAGACTGGGGTGTAAATATTTGTGCATGGGAATTACATGCGCCTGCATTTGAATCGTAGCAGAGAGTTTGCTACAGGTAAAATGTATCCTTGTACTACCTGCCGCATAGCCCTACTGCCTGATCACTCATTGACTAAGGTAGTAGGCAACTCGTAAAATCCGCAATGAACCAGTTTTCAGGTAGACCAGGGCTACAGGTCTACCACTTATGTCGAACCCTGCATTAAATGGCTTATGAAAAACAAAGGAGATAATTCACCATTATCACGTACACTGGTTTATAAAACACCAGATACAGATAATTGACCACAAACACTGGTTTATGAAACACCAGAAGAAGACAAACGACCATAAACGAGTACGTACCTCCTCTTGATGCCAGCGTTTTGCCAGGAGAATCAGAGACTGGACATGTCTGTGCCGTTCTGGTGACAGTTGCGGCCAATCATCGTGATGTTCACCTGGTAAAACATCGTGGTGATATTACTAATCACGACTCAGAGAATGAAGTTCAGGGATTTTGGACACAAGTTTGAAAATCAGTTGGTTTGCGTTAAAACACAGTGGTCTGACATGCGAGACATAAATATCAATGTCAATGGTATTAGACAAAAGTCTGACATTGCATTTAGAATTATTTTTAATAAAACATCCTTTCAAGAAAAATAATACGTGTTGATTTGAGCCACTTAAGAGTGAAGAGAAATTAAACGACACTTTAAATCAAGGACGTATTCTGACTTACAAAGAACTTCTTGTTGTGGTCCCAGAACTGTATCTAACTGTCCTGACAGGCGACTGTGATCCACCGACCGTCGGGGCTGCACCAAAATGTACACAATTATTAGGTCACCTACTATATTAGGGACATCATTCATTTTGTAATGAAAGATTTTGAAAATTTTACAAAGAAATCAGGTCAAAATCGCCTTCTATGCAGTGATTAATCTAGATGGAAGTCTCGGCTCCAGGAGTCATTATTTTTCAATAAGATGCAAAGAATCAAAATTTGAGTGTCCCACGGGACTAATAAATTAATAATAATTTGTTATGGTCATGTACTCTAGGACTCATTGTATTGGCCCTTGGACCCATTGTTTCAAAATATACGAGTATTTAGGGACTCATTGTTGCCAATTTCTGGATTAATCGCCTTCTGTGTTTGTGGAAACAGAAAGCGCCCAGATGATTTGACATCTCTTACATGTGACAACAGAACACACGCTGTAGTACCTGTATGTGCAGTGTGTGGGCACCACTTTGCAGCCCGTCTGAGCTGTGGGTTTCATCAGCGCGTTGTGTTTCTTGCCCTCTTGATTCACGTCTAACAGTCGCACGGTGCTGAACAGAGCAAAGAACACAGTGAGAGGGACGAATATAGTACTCTTAGTGAGTCATTTGATGGAGGTTAATAAGATTGATGAAGATTGATTTCAAATTGATAGATGTTGAAGTTTGTATGAAATTTATTGATCGATTAATATTATGCTTTGCTACTATTTTCGAATTTGTCATGCAAAGCTAACTTGTATAGTAGAGCCTATCCATCTTATCTTACCCATCAAATGAGCAGGTCATGAATTCCTCCCGGTGCTTGGGGTTCCAGCACCCAGAGTTCAGCATTGCCGTGTGGCCCTGGAAGCAGCATTATTGACCGATGTATTGAATATGCAGTACAGTGGACATGACATTGTAATTGATAGAAGATTGACTCAGAAACTGTACATAGCGACAAAACTTGTTGCTATGGATGCATATCAGATATAATCTAGATAGTGTACTTGGGGGTGCTCCTTCGGACATTTGATATCTTGAATGAAATGTGCTAAAATATTACAAAACATAAGGCTTAAAGTGCTGATTTTTCAATCTGAAGAAAACGTGTCTTATTTCAAAGAGTCAGCATGTATTGCGTTCATATTTACCTATTCGTATATCTATACATTGTGTATATACATAATATTTAAAAGCGGGTTCTTACTTGATTGAAATGAAGCTAACCATTTGATCAAATACCCAAATTTATTGATGTTAGTGGAACTAAAAACATATTGAACCTCAGGAATTACATTCATGACGCATTATATTTCATGCAACACCATCATAAATACATTCTTGAATATTACTTACACTTTAAATTTGAGATACAACCCGGGGATATAACAATGCTACAATAATTAACATAATAATAACTAACATGATTGTTCAATCATGAATAGAATGCACATTTCACTATACAACTTGCTGTCCGCAAGTTGACATCTCCACACCCACATACGAGAACATTCAATTTTGCATTATATTCTGAGGATGACCGCTAGGTCGAAAATATTTAATTAACCCTCTTGAAGCCAGACGTAAATCCACTATATATACCCTGAGTGCCAGATACGCATTTTGCGTGACATATTATTCACTGTGGGGGTCTTCAGTTGTCATAGTTGAAATATGATCCTTTGTAGCTCTTACGTTTTTTCATCAGAACATTTTCACATTTACAGTACACATTCAGGAGACAGTCTAGTTTCTTATTTTCACCATAATAAATAAAGATACATACAGCATCAAGTTAAATTTGACAATTTTGAGTAATCGCCCATTCATTTGACAGCTTGTGCAGGTGATTTTAACCCTTTGACGGTCGGAAAGGCATTTATGCCTTAATGCATGCCTTAAAATCAGCATAAAACATACGTTCTTCAAACCCTCGTACCTACCAAACCGTCTGCAACATGCAAAATCGCCAACTCCATTCAATAGTCAGCACATTATTGCTATATAAACCACTTTTTATAGTAAATAATATATTATTTTCAAAGAAGACATACTTAGAGATGAAACACCAGTTTTCGGTACTCAACTTTGGCCACTAAATCTACTTATTTTTGGTCGGAAACCCCCATCGGCTTTGGTGTCAAACAATTGGGCGTCCATTTTCCTATCTATTTGTAAACATCTGCAGCATGCGGTGAACCTTGACCCCACAAAAATAATTTATTCCTTCATGATATTTCGTGTGTTTACGCCAATTTCCGAGGCTGTATCCTCTGCCAACACCGTTCATCAAGCATAGAAGCATTGCAAAACACGCATGATGGGGCAAGGCTACTGTTTCAGCCAATCACAAGCGTTTCCGATGATGAAATTGACAGCTAACATGGAGGTAAGTGTGGAAGGAACATAGACTGAAAATATTTCTCTGCAAATGTAGATTTCAACGATAATTATGAAATGGAAGCATTTATGAAGTTCACCGGTGTTTGGCGGATACGATATATAATACACAAGGAAAGCTTCTGGAATGTGCGATTAGTCTACATGTCGCAATAGCAGGAGATTTGGCAGCAAGTGCACGATCACTCGACAATGGACACGCCGGCAAAAGCAACAGGACTGTAATCTCTTATTTTGTGAATGAAATGTATATCCGATATTAATATTAACAATTTCACATTATGAAGTATGCCATTCTGCGGAGAATGGTAGGTTATACATCA
>JAGTTF010000115.1:0-22060 GCA_019095985.1 Streblospio benedicti | reverse complement strand
ATTTCCATTATAATGTTGCATGTTGCATTATATATTGAAGTAATGGCAAAATTACCAATGCCGATTGCCATTGCATTGGCGGGTGAGTTTTTAATATATTTTTATTATTATATATGTTCTGTTACAAATATCCGTAATGAATTAGTTTACTTTTGTAAATTTTATTTTCATATTTGTATCATAACCATTTTTATATTATATTTTTTTTAAATGAGCTATTTTAATTATCCTATACTACTATTTGGAGTCATTTTTATTAATACTATTGTAATTTCAAACACACCTCATAATTATGTCAGTGGTTTTGTTCATGAAAACATAGGATGGCAGTGAGAAAAATTGGGGAGTAGGCCAAACGGGCCAGTGTTTTGAAATTTTCACTGGCCCTTCTAATACCTTACTGGCCCTGCAAGCGCTGAAGGCACCAAGCATCACTAAGCATGCCCCCCCCCACACACCCCCCCTCCTCACAAGATTTTTTTTAATCTAAGTGGCAAAAAAAGGCAACCACAAACTTATTTGAATTTATTTACAAGTGTAATCTGAAGAAAAAAAATCACGCCGTGATAAAATGTGACTCCAGCAAACCATTGAAAAGTTTTGCCGAACCAAAAACTACTGAATACAAAATCAAGCACTAAATAGTGCATTATTTTTTTACATATAAAAATACACAGCGCAGATGAATTTTCCAATAAAATACCACAAATATGGTCAAAATAAGACTAAATTTTATGTTCATCAGCCAGGCCAATGTTTGGGGAAAGTTACTGGCCCTTCCAAGGTTGTACTGGCCTCGGGCCGACGGGCCATCGCCAATTTTTGTCACTGCGATGGCATTAGTGGGAAGCGAGACTGGTGGAAAGATTACGCAGGTCGCATCACATATGGACCAAATTGTGATGATGTCCTTTGTGAATGACCCCTTCATAATATAATATATTAAGAAAAAACATTGCCTTTTTATACTGATTGTTGACTTTTTTTACATATTGTCTTTTAGCATCACTGGTTGTTGCAAGCATGTCGCGGCTCTCATATTTCATATCATTCATAGATCATCGTCATGCACATCATCATTACAAACTTGGCATCATCCTTCAAAAAAATCTCTTGCCCAATGTCGCACAAAATACCTGTCCGAAATAAAAATTAACAAAATAACACATAAGAAACCAATTACACCAGATGAAGAAAACTCTTCCGTGCGTCGTATGAATTTTGATCCGAGAATGATTGCCAACAGAACATCAAAGCCTCTTAATAAATTTAACCTTCAACCACTCAAAGATGCAACAAAAGGCAACTGTGCTTTGTTGCGTTATAAATCACTTTTGCCCTCGACTTCTGATGGACAGCGTCCCTTCACATCCTTGGATATCACATCATTAGATACATCTACTGTCATCCATCATCACATTATTTCAAGCAGCGATATGCTCAAGAGCAGCTTTTATGACCAAATGCTCGTAAATAAAGAAATGGTAATCTCATTTGCATGTGAAATGCTAAATGCTGGTTAATTTTTTGTTATTATTGTTAATAAGTTTCATTCAGATTTTTTTTTTTTTTTATTAACATCAATGATTATAAATTATATTTTGTTACAATCTAAATACTTAGTCATAATTTGATAAAACAGAATGTTTTGCATTTATCATCATCTTAAAATTACAATATAAACGTCTAAAAGTAAAAAGTTACTAATTTACACTGTACGTTCTTCATCTTCAGGAAGGTTTAATAGTGGCAAATATATCAAAGTTTGTGGCCTTTTCATTCAATGAAACAAAATTTATCAACCTTATAAAGTTAATTAAAATAATGTCAATGTTATTGTTTCCCCAAAGAATCTTTGTGGTATTACATCAACAAGAACAACGGTCATATCATGTGAATAATAACGCATGTGTGTAATTAACTCTGTTTATGTTTCTAAATGGATATGTCTAAACATTTGCAGATAGTTTTGTTGACAATTTTGACAATTGGGCAAGCCAACAATCCAGCTTGGATGCAGGAAAAAACAGGCTCCCTGCATCAAACTTTGGTGTTATTCTGGGCTGCATAGAAAGAGGAAGGTTAGAAAATATTACTTTTACATGAATTCTATTAATTGATTAAAACTGATTAATTTTTATTTATAAATAACGGAAATTTGTTAATATTTTAATATTCTTCATGCCACATATATAACCATATATTACATGCTATCAAATTATTTTTAGTACCGGTATATAAGAATGAAGCCATTCATGATTGTTTCTTTTTATGGTATAGTGTGCAAGAACACAAAATAGAGACCCTGTACTGAACTTTGAATAAATACAGTGACTAATAACAACTATTTCTATTTTCAAGATATCCCCAATATCTATAGAAGTGCCTGCTGTGTACATTTGATCTAAATAAAGTGGGGCAGAGACAAAGAAAATGTAGCCAGAAATGCGTATGGTGGAACTGTTATAGAGACAGGTAAGTAACGAATGAATACCAATAAGTAGCTTAATAATTTTATTTTTCCCTTAACACTCTTTCAAATTTTCATGGATTGTGGAAAAAAAGTCATTGAAATTAATATTTCTTTCAATATGCTATAAAAGTCAATGATTATTGTAATGAGTCATTAAGGAATGTACTTAATTTTTTATCCATTCAGAGTCTTTCGGATTTTCATTGAATGTAGAAAAATCAATGAAATTAATATTTTTTCAATATGCTCTAAAAGTTAATGAATATTGTCAATAGTCATTCAACAATGAAATTTTGTAAAACATCTCGGCACAATATTCTCCAAAAGCCTAAGATTTGCGGGCTTAGCAAACATCCGTACAGACACAATTGAAAAAATATTTATCTCAAGATATTGGAGAAAGTAGATAGGACAACATCCATAGCAAACCTAAGTCCAATAAATATTCTGTGTCCAGGATGGACCAAAATTGCAAAATTAAAGTCACAAAATAATTTATAGAATCAAATCGCAAAATTTAATAGCAACGAAATATTCTAGTTTTACAGTATGATAATTAAGTTTGTGTAATATAATGTTTTCTATAATTTGAGCCCTATTTTTAAGGCATTTTTTTTTTAGGTATTTGGCTTCACCACAGTGGCCTGCTTGGTGCTAGTCGGATGGCATAGTGTCGAGGCCAACCGACAGATTTGTGCACCATCAAAGTGTGTCTTCTCTCTTTTTAAATCCGGGTATACTGGAAATTAAATGCCCGTATAGTAAACGGAAAATGTCAATTGCAGAAGCAATTGAGGACAAATCTTTTTATTTAAAGAGTGTTGATGGTCACATTTTCCTTGATTCAAACCACAAATACTACCATCAAATCCAGGGTCAACTATACCTGTCTGGTTACAATGTATGCGATCTGCTAGTTTGGACTGAAGTGGACTGTGTGATAATTAGAATTGGAAAAGAAAAGAGCTGGGAAGAAAACTTAATGAAACTAATGAATTTTTATAAACAGGTTTTCGTGCATTGGGCAAAGCAACGACTTTAACACATTAACTGACAACTTTCAGCATTTACCGATGAACTGATTTTGTTCAAACTTTGCACGTGAGCTTCTGTGGCCGAATGGATAGGGAGTTGGACTTGTGACCAGAGGGATAAGCGTGCGCAAACAGCAGCAATGCCATATGCAGCCAGTATGGTATGCTCCCCGGGGAAAGATATATATGAGATTGTGCCCAGTGCAACTTATTTATAATACCTATTTTATGCACTGCAGTCATGCTACAAGGAACCCACGCACTGGAGACCTAACATACTATTTTTGGTACACTAACATAAAAAATTGTTATTGTAGAACATGAAATGTCACAATTATTGTTCAATGTAAGAAATAACGGTAAACGACCATCGAAGCGCCCAGGGCCAGTAAATTGAAATTTGCTCAAGCTGGGGTGTGGGCTGTTACACCAGCGTGCAGTTTCTACATAATTCTTATGGACATTTAAGAAAAAGAGGGGGAGGGCTGTTACACGAGGGTGGGCACTTGGATGGTCGTATACGGTACATTTTATAATGTTTGGTGATGAAAATTTTTGGTTAAACTGTGATATATAACTGCATTTATCATTGCAAATCATTGTTATTGTACAAGGGGAAATCTACCCACTGTTTTTGATTGTGAAAGAAGGATATTTTATAATATTTTTCTTATTTAAGTTTGCTGTTGGAATTTTGTGAAATAGATTAGGCGAGGGCAGGAAGCCTGATCCAGATGAAGCGAGTCAACTCCATTCATTCGTCAAATTGGTAGTGACCATATGACATAGCAAACACAAGCATCTTACATCAATTTTTAACAGTTATATATATTACACTGTGTTATAATTACGATGTTAATACTAAAATGAAAGGGTGTAATGTACTCATTATTTTCGTCTGCAACAATTTATTTTTTATGATGTTATTGTGATAGAATTTGGTGCTGGAATTTTTTTGATATATAACTGCATTTATGATTACTAACATAAATGAAGAAATGTGTACATAATGATCTTTTAACTATGTTTTAATAGAAATTCTTATACCAGGGTTGTACAGGACTTTTTTGTTCAATGTCAGTTAATTATGCAATAAATTTTAAAATCAGTCTGTCAAAAATAAAATTTCATAAAGTCAGGGATGTCTTGAAGAAATGAGATTTCAGAGAAAAAAATGCATCTGTGGCTATGTCAGACTTGAGGCAGTACTTTTGTTAGAACTTAGTAAAATCTAAATAAATTTTGGATGTACATGAAAGTAGTAACCAAAATAATAGTTTTTTATAAAAAATAAACGAACCATGATCATGTGTTTCTTTCCGTTGGCGATAATTCTTAAAGCTTGCGATGTACTAAAACTTAACAATTATATTTACACACTACATGCTTGTAATAATGTTCTCAGACTGACTGGTCTCTGTCAGAGATCATGTTAAAACAAAGAAAATGGTGTATGTTATTTTTGGTAAGAAGTTCATTATAAGGCAAAATGGGAGAAAGGTTGCCCGCAGGCGAGAGTAAGATCAAATGTACATTTGTAAGGTCATACAAATTTAATGTAATGTGATGTAAGAAACAATACAGACATTTACTTCTTCCTTGTTTAAAACATTTAATAACTTTTACATATATATGACAGTCCTACGCCCTTTGAGCGTAAAATAGGGACTTAAAACACGCAATGATGAGATCAATTATAAAATAGATGTGTTTATATGTATATTTTAATGTATCCTTTAAGAAATTAAGTACATTTCATATTAAAGTATTTTTTCGTCTACAATTGTGCAATTCTCTGACCATCAAAACGATAGTACCTACATGAAACTAACAATGACTAATTTAATGCAACCTGTTTGCATTCCACAGTTTTCATAAATTTGAAATTAGTAATACAATGATCAATATGGTATACAGATTAAGTTTATTATTTATTGGTACAAAGTTTAAGAATTTCATTTTTTCTCTGAGTTTTATTTTCACCTTAGATTTACATTAAATCTATCAGTACTACCAAAAATAAACCAACACAACCAAGAATTAAACATATATACAAAATTACAAAACACACTAAACTAATTATGGGATTATGTTACACTTATGCATGGTACTATATTATACACTAATATAGTATAGTACAGCTTATTTTATATAAAAAATATAGTATATCAACTATTCCAAATGTCATCATATTAGATACTGAGCTCCAAAGTGATACGAATGTCAATTTTCTTTGTCATATAAAATAACATGTTTACAAAGTTGACTAACCAGTTTACTTATTTGACCTTCAGCTGACATAATAAATATAAATTTTTCATAATCATCCAAATCTTTAAAATTAGGACATATACATTCAACTGAGTTAAAAATTACTTTTCTTTTTTCACAATATTTAGGACAAACTATTAAAGCATGGAACTCATCCTCAATGTGTGCCTTTTTATTTATAAGACAGTGAGAGCAAATTCTCTCATTCCGGTCAAGAGGTGGCCTAATATATCGTCCTCTTTCAATAAATAACTTATGTGCACTGATTCTTAATTTAGTAACAGCAGATCGATCATCTCTATTTTTAACATCATCTAAATAATTTTCATAACAAAAGTTTTGCTTAATTTTCCGATAAGTACATAGTTTGCCATGTAATGGGTTTATATTATTACCATGGACCTTTCTTCCACATATTAACATACAAATATTTCAAACTCTTTGCTACTACCGGAATATCTTTTACTTGTAGATTATGTAATTGTAAACCCGGAGAAGCTTTAAGTGCACACTGCATCAACTTTAACCATTTACATTGTCTGGATTCAGTTTCTACCATAGCACACTGTAATAAAGGATTATTTGACTTATTTTCTTTCACATGTATATAGAATTTTAACGAATGTAGCATAATATCAATCATGATAGGAAATCTACCCAATTCACCACTCACCGCCACATTGGAGCTTTTGTTATTAACACCAAGTGCAATTTTACAATACTTAACATGAACCTTTTCTATAGGAGCTTTCTTAAATTGCATGAATAGGCTCTCTAAATCACATTCTCGATTTCTGACATTTAATGCAGATTCTATCCATGCTTCACATCCATACATACAAACCGGTTTAATAAGTTTATCAAATATCGCCATACTTAACCTAGGCCTTACACTATAGCCTGCCAGAATTGACTGAGTTTTAAATATGGCTTTTAAAGCCCGGTGACGCATATCCAGTTGTGCGTTTAACATCTTACCATCTGAACTTAACATAACACCTAAATATGAGTATTTATCTACAATTTCTAACAGATTGTCATAGATTTTAAAGCATTCATTATTAATTGAATTAGATGAATTTACAACCATTATCTTAGTTTTTTTAACATTGACTTTCAAATGCCATTTAGTACAATAATTTTCTAGTTCAGACAATCTCTTTTGCAAACCTGGGGCTGTATGTGACAAAATGACAAGGTCATCTGCATACATCAAGCACCCAACGGGTTGGTTATGTAGGTCTGGAGTATCGTGATCATTTAAGATACAATCAGGAATATCATTGCATGCATTTCAATGTGCACCACTTCACAATGCTATGAAATATAACAAAAAATTGCTTTGAAGGCACACTTTAATCACCACAGATAGTATTTGCGATATGGTGGATTTCCGAACACTGAACAGAAATGCCAGATAATCATCAAGTAAATCTAAACGTAAACGCATTAATGTTATCAACACTTCATCCTCCAAAGAGAGTTTCCTCACCCTTCCTGGCTTCTTGTTACCATTAACCTGGTAATTTTTTACATGAAGGCTCTGACGGCCTTTATAGTAGTGTATATTGGTGGCCCCCTTTTTTATCTCCGCTATTAACCAATTGAACACACCAATGTTAATTAGACCTGTATGTAAATATATAAGGTCATTGTCATCTTTAATGGTCTGAAACGACAATAAAGAAGGCTTTTTGTATGCTTCACATTTGTCTTTTTCACATTACAATTTCTTATTTGAACAGTAACTTCATTTTCTAATATTTCAATTTTGGACTTAAGCTTAACAATGATATGTTCACATGAAGTACATCTAGGGATGGTTTGTCCTTTCAATTGCTTACAGCCGCCTTGAAAATTAACATCTTCACATCCCCTTTTAATGCCAATCTGCTTAGGGTATTTTAATGTCGGTGAGGCACCGGACAAGTTGGCCGAACTGGAGGTGTGATCAATGGCGGTCCATGGTGTCAGTCCTAGGGGAATAAATTATTTCCATTTAGCTTTTAAAAAGCACCACGTTTAAGATACATGGAAAACAATAAATGTAAAAGCATAGATAAAAGTGTAAATGTTTGATTACCAGTAGAAAATGTATTATCCTCGAGTTCGGTTGGCTGCCACACGACAGCATCTACACTTGACTGCGACTGGCTCAAGCCAGCTGCACTCTTACAGCGGTAGATCGACTCTACATCAGCCTGGATGGTGGTTGGTGGCGTCAGTTCTATGGAAAAAAACACATTTTGGTTTGGGCACAATGAAATAACATTTTGTTTTCCACCGAGGGAAAAAAAATACATTCATCTAAAGAGATAAACTCATTTAGCTCATTTATACTATATAATATTTAAAAGCAAGAAATTGACAACTTATGAAATCTATTGACATACACAATGACTATTATTCTCCAATGTACAAATAAATACGTGTGTCGACAGATGGGGGAATCACAACTACTTTTTGGATAAAAAAAAGATTGTTGCAATTACAGATGGTTAACTCTTTTCACTTTACATTACACAATGAAATGATCGTGTAGTGACAATGTTAAAACATACTTCAAAGCTAGAGTCAGTGTTAAGTGTTTACCTACATATAACAGGCGTGTAAAGTGTTAAAAAAACATAAGAGCACCATAAGGGTCCTATATGGCTCACACATTTGTAAATTGTGCTTTACAATTACGTGTGAGGCCCCCAGAATAAAAATGAAACAGTTTCACTTCTTACAAAATGTTTTCGGTGTACTCCTGGGGAGGGTCATTTTTACACCCAGGAGCACGATTGAAATATGATATCATTATGAGACAGCCAAATAAGTTGTGTTAAATGATCATATATTAAGAAGCATTTATTCCAATTTTTTGGGGGGTGGGTCAAATGGCCACCCAGGGGCACGATGATTCAAATATAGTTCTGGGGTCACATGCTGTTTCACAGCTAAATCTACAAAATTTGTGCAAGTTTGCTGAAACAGCTGTATTTAATCAGATTCATCATTTATTGCATTTTTTTTTCTTTTTTGGTGGTGGTGGTGGTGGGGGGTCATTTGGCCAACCGGGGGCATGATGATTAAAATAGAGTTCTGGAAAAACATGCTAACCAAATGAAAAATAAAGAAATTATCTAGAAAATATGAGCAAGTTTGGTGAAACGGTTTCATTGAGTCAGATTTTTTATATATGGAGCCCACTATTGAGCCAATTTTACACCCAGAGGAATGATTCAAATATGATATCACGATGAGACAGGCAAATAAGTTGTGTACAAGTTCGGTGAAAATGAAATGAAGAAGAACATACGCGGACAGAAGCAAAGCAAGAAATCTCCCTCCGGACCTTGTCCGAGGGAGATTTAATTCTGAAATTTAGCCTCTTTTTATAGAGATTTTACATCGTCAGTGCCTACCTGCAATCTTTTTTGTTTTATGTAGTGCGTTATCAAGAGATCCCATCCAGGCTGTCTTTCCATATTCCACAGGTTTTTTCAATATCTTCACTTTTGACCCTATTGTACCTCGCTGTTGATGATGGTGAAGGTGTCACTGAACCAATGGGTAAACTCTTCTGCGTAGTTGAAGGCAAATTTCTGTGAGCAATTTTAGCCGTACCTCGCTGTTGATATGACGTAGCCTGATTCTGAGGCTTTCTGGGTATTTCCTACAAAAATTTTAAAATCTTTTGAAATTCTAATTCACAAGGACTGTGAAACCTGTGTTATGTAATACTGATGTACATTTATCTATTTCATCAAAGTTTGGAAACAGTCCAGTATAAAATGTCTGAATAACTTTCAAATAAATTTTAACATCACTGCTACCTTGTGTCTAACAATCCCAGAAAATATGTCAGTCACTCTGTCTGGCGGCATTGTGATGTTTCTAGCGAAATCACTAGAATTTCCCTCTCCACCCTGCTGATGACTTTCTGCCAGTGAAGCTGCAATGGCCACAGCAAAGTCTGGATCATCTTCACCCTCATCCTCTCCACGGTGTGGTGCAGGTGTTGGTGTAGATGACTCACCAAAAAAGTCTTCCTCTTTGATCAAACCAGTGACCGGCAATAAGGCTGAAATAAAAGAAATCTTACGAACTGAAAGAATATGATGGAGAGTTGACATAACATTATATGGTTTGGAGTGATGATGCCGGGAACTTATGTACCAGTACTCAATCAGCCTATAGTAAACTGCCCCATTATTAGATATAAATTTAAAAACATTTGAACAGCTTTACGATACATGTCAACAATTATTCACAAACATATTTCATGTACACACTGTAAGATGGTGCACTTATTTATGCATATTGATTTCATTGCTGCTCCACTTTCATGAAAATAAAAAACGAGCAACTCACACGCATGGTTCCTCTTTGCGGTGAACCCCTGCCGACCCTTGTAGAAGCCGGTGCCACTTCCCACCGGCTCGTCAAACTCCACACCTGCTGTGGGCTTCTGCTCCGTGGGGTCGAGCTCTCCAGCCAGCGCACCACCCCGCGGTCACCCACACCACACGGTCATCGACTTTCAGCAGATGATCGGACAGACCCTAGAAAGATTTACGCAGTGATAAGATCTCTTACCGTTTTTATTTAGTTTTGAACCTCCTATATTTTTGCAAAGCATATTTCTACCACGAAAGACAGAGCTGAAGACAGGTTTTACAACCCTAAGCTTCCATTTAACTACATTTCAAATGGCCCTAGTGGGACTGTAACTGATGATCACATTTACAAGCTTGTGAAAACAAAATGATACCTGGTTACCATCACCCCAAGCAGTAAGCTGTTGATAGGTTTCTTGACTGAACCTTTGCCAGTGTAACCCCCAGCCTACTTAATTGGTCTCTCAAGAGCTTGGTCTGTTATCATCTGAACATGAAAGTGATTGGCATGATGGTATATTTTTTGTCTCACAAGCGGGAGGTCATGAGTTCGAGTCCCACCAGGGCTACTTGATAAGCTTAAGGTTGTAAAACCTCGCTTCAGCAATGTCTATTGTGTTAGAAATATGCTTGTAGAAAGAGGTGAAACAGAGAAAAGGTTGGAAATGAAGTTCACAAGCCTTGGGAAACACACACACATAACAATGGAGGAAATGTTTTATCTCCCAAACAATGATGAATATAATATACATTTTATGTTAAACATGTATCTAAAGTAACTGTCACATAGAAAAAACGTATGAAACAGGCCTGTATGACGGATAGATTTTTGTCATACGTTGTTCAGCCGACCATTAGTGTCTCATCCGATTTTATACATCGAATTACGTGGATTGATGTTATGGGTCCAGATGTCCTCCCTAATCCTTTTGGAATGTTCAAAATTATTTGCCGAAATGGATTTTCATATCATACGTGGACTGCAGGGTTTGACATAAGGACTGGTAAGGCAGAAGACATCGGGTCTACCAAGTTTAAAAATCAGGTAGACTGACTGAAAATCAGGTAGCCCGGTACTCACGTGTTGTTAAAAAATGCATAATGTTTCCTTCTGTTGCCCTTTAAAGGGAAGTGCATAATTCAATACATTGACATAATATCATAATTCTCTGTGTTTGTTAAAATAACGATGATGAATCAAACAGTTGTTGGACACCAGCATTTTTTTTAATAATACATAATGGAACTGCCAAAACCAGGTAGACCACAGGTCTACCTACTGGCAAAAGTTGGTAGACCGGCCAGTTTTCAGGAAGAGCAGAGCTACAGGTCTACCCTTTGACTGTACGCGATATTATTGTGATGCAAACGCACATTGTCCGTAAAACGTCTGTGCAATACGCTATTTATCTGCAGTTCATCTGTGCTGGGTTTTTTCAGTACTTTGCAACCAAAATATAAAATTATTATTTTCATCTTTCACAACACTAAAAATTTATTTACGTTTCACAGTTTCGTCTGCTTCTGCAGATATTTTCATAAACACTACTGCGCATGTCTGATCATGGTTTGGTGTTGTGAAAGATAAAAACAATAATTTCATTCAATTACCAACACGATGAACTCATTCAAGGTTACCTAAATATCATATTTAACTTTACGTGAGTGTAGCGAATGAGGAGTGTACATGGACAATCCGTGTATCATCTGTGTTTTGTAAGTATTTTCTGTGTGTATCATTCCTATTAAATCTGCTTAATTGTCACGTAAAGATGAACAGTTTTCGTAATTTTTTTCCACGGAACACCATGTATCAAGACAACGCCAAAACATTTGTACATCCTACACACGTGTTTGATCCTTTGTTTCTATGTGACAGTGACTTAATAGGAAACACTAAATGGCATACCACCAATCCATTAAGTGACTGAGTGGGTGTAGTGAGGCTGTCTGATTCACTCATTGGACTTTGCACCATTTGCTGTTCTGGTCTTGCACAAGTGATTTCGGCTGATTGTGGGTGGTAAACATTAGTAAATTCATTTTGTCCACTCGGTGAATTCCGTCGGCCCTCCGATTGATGAAAAGCAGGTCCTTGTTCACTTGAAATTGCTGAGGACTGATACGGTGGTACAACTACTGGTGCGGCCAATGGATTAGTACTGAACGGAACGTTGTCAGAAAGTCTCGTTTCAAAATTATGAGGACTATCAGTTGATTGTTTGTCGCCACTCATTGATGAAGATGATGTGGATGTGAAGTGATCGAGGTCTTTATTACTTGTCACGCAGTAGCAGGACACAAATACAGCGCAATCTTCTTTGCATTTGAAGTAAACCACCTTGCGAAATGTGCCGTTTGAAGTGCCTTTGCCTTCATATTCAGGATCTAGCTGAATACCAAAATAAGTGCCAGGGATTCCACTCACAGGTCCTTTATATCTGTAAAAATAAAACAATTCCATTTCACTCAATGTAATAGCGTGTGAATTTTATAGCATACTTCTTTAAAAAAATTAATTTACTATTGGAAATGATTGGATACAACGTGGGGCATGTTTAATGTTAACAAGAATCATTAAAGCATACAATCCTGTCAAAATTGAAAGAGAGATTGACCAAAATTAGCAAATTTTGGGAAAACCCTTTACCGAAGATAGCCTGGAGTGTCTTGATCTAAGTTTGCCATATCATTCAACAAAACTGGTTCTTCTATACTAAGAGCTTTAACTTCATTTAGGCGCACTGGATCCGTGTATACAGTCATCCGTTTCTGTGGGGTTTTGATGCATATTAAGAGATCGCTTGTGGCAAAATCTAACTGCAATGATAATTATCAATGATATTATCAATGGAAAGGCCAAACTCGTACACATTGACATTGTATGAAAAAATACAGGGCAATATAAGGAAATGTTAACAAAGTGGCTTTCAATTAAAAATGATAAGCGTACACAGATAATTTTACTTTTATAGGAAAATAAAGAGGCTACATACATGTATATCTAAAGGTAACATATCTTAAAATATGATAGCTACCACTTCGAGATTGATGCCAGGGATCATGATCGTTGGATGCTGTGGTTTGTCGGCTGATTGCACTTCAACCTTAGCAATGTTTTTGATGTCCGATAACTGACGACATAAAAATCAAATCATAGATGAGGTTACAGAACACAACAAGAGGCCTTTTTAAGGCCACAAACAGATTTTTAATACATCAAATCATAATATATATGCTAAGTGAGAAAAACTAAAATCCCAACATCTGAAGAACAATATATTTACGTTCACAATGCCCTATCAAATTGTATTCATTGACCAATGGTATTATTTGATCTAATAACAATAATTAATATAAATAAAGATGTAATGCATAGATAATTGATCCATATATGTATATACCTCATGAAAAATTGATGATGACTTAATTCGAGATTGATACGCAAGTCAAACAATACATTTGAAGACAAACGCATTCAAAGTAGACTAAAAATACAAACCTGACTTAATGATTTGGTGCTGAATATTGATCCTGCAGGCCACATAGATCCATCAGCTGCTCTGTAAGGGCCCATTAATATGACACGTGGACAGTCGTCCGTGGTCCATGTGACATTCGAGATGACATTAGACCCACTGGTCGCAAGGTGGGAAGACTGCAGTGACATGCTGCTAGGGCGACTCATTGTGAAAGCTACAACATATAAAAAAACACTGATTTGGTTCTGACTTTTTTTTTCTAGTACCAATCACAGGAACAATCTACAAGAGAATACTAGGAAATATATAGATTGTAAACTTTTGGCATCCTGGGTTCCTTCATTCATGATATGCCTCATTAAAATGCGAGTTTGTAGGTTCCTAGTGGCATCTTTAAATTCTTGGTTACAAAATATATAGTATTGTAGGAATTGTAACGTTTATAATCCTTGATTAACCACAAATAAGTGACTAAGTTTTCAGTGGTCTGTAACTGACATATACATACAAAGCCGTTTTGATATTGATATTTCACGTCTAAAATAATATAAATAGAACAAGAGTAATTGTTTTGCAGATTGAAAAGGAGGCTGCTGCCTTGTAGAAACTAGTATCAAGCTGAATAAAAATTAAAAGTTTAGAGCGTTTATCAATGTTGCATGGTAGGAAGAAATAGAATATCTATTCAATATAAACGATAGTTTTAAATGGAAAACATCTTTATCATTGATTTGAAATTGACTTTATATTTATTTTACTTTATTAACAAAAAAATAACACTATATTGCATAAAGGTTCATCTGGAAAGATTATTATTCTTTTAAATACAAGTAATCGTCGGGAACAGCATAAATCTCCCCCTCCTAGATCATGCCCTTTTAGGTCAATGAATGAAGAATATCTAAGAAAGCCAACAGATCTAATGAGAATGAAAATAAATACACATCACATTTAAACTAGATCAAAAGTGGGCTAAAGTGCACCAAAATCTAAATTCGTAAAAATTTGTTTTTAAAAAACACAATTGAACTTCATAACAAGTAGGCAAAAGTACACAAAATTGTAATGAGGTCTGGAGAGTAGTACAAGGAAGATAAATGTGAAATTCGATGATAATAAGTCGAATACTTCTCCCTGTAGAGTGGTAACAAAGTATTAACTAGTATTGTTCATAAGTTCATCAAAAGTAGGCTGAGGTACACCAACATCAATTCAGCTGCAGAGACTAGTATAGTTAACAAAATTGTAAAGTTTAATGGCCATAGGTGCAATAATTTTCCCAGTAGAGATGTAACAATTGTTTTAATCGAACAATCTGTAATTTTTTCAAAAGTAAGCCAAAGTACTGAAACATCAAATCACGTGAGGAGTGATTTAGTCATGCAAAATGTCAAGTTTGGTGATGATGGGTCATAAACTGTTCACAGGAGACAGATAAACCCGGACTCGTAATCATTTTTTTTTTAAACACATCGTGATTCCATCAAAAGTAGGACAAAGTAGACCAAAATCTGAAAGAGCTTGACAGGATATTTTTTCAACACATACAAAGCCTGATAGATTCAAGGTACATAACGTATGCTGTAAATATGTAAAGACCGAAGCCTAAAAGTGCTAGAGCATTTCTAAAATAAATGTATATGATTTGGACAAGAAATTGAATTGTTATACACAGATGTGTATTAATTAAAATGTATAGTAAAGTCAAATAACTGATTGAAACATTTCCTGGTATTTTGCATGGTACAACTGCTACTACGTACATAATCTGGATGTGAAGAATTTAAGTAATCCGTTCTTCATAACAATAACGAATATTTGAACCAATTTGGTTTAAAGTTCATATAACAATCATATAACAAATTTATTCCACCATGGTTACTTTTCTGAAAATTGATTTCTTCATTTTGCAGCTACAAATTATTGCACGGTCTTGACATCAACGGCAAAAAATTCAGACTAAGAAAATCATTCGGACCAATTTTTGCAGGACTTATCAGAATGGACAACTGACACCGAATTTTAACATTTCCCCTAGACTATTATAAATTATAGGAAATAAACTATGCATAATACAGTAGATACCTCCAATCAGGGTTGGCAATCTTCCAAAAGTTTGCTATTTCTTCCGGCACAGCGGAAGAAATGGTTTCTTCCCGGACGAAATGCCGAAGAAATGGAAGTTTGGTGGAAGTTTGCTTTCTGGTCGAAATTATCTGATCAGTAAAAGATGTATTATGTACATCTAAATGAGAATTACTTTTGAAAATGATCGAGAGAACAAATTAGACCGTTTGTTTGAGTGCGTTCATTTGAAGAGTGAGGACAGTCATCTGTGAATGGGAAGCATTATATTTAAACTGCAATCATTGATGAAAAAGAAAAAAAAAATAGAAATGAGAATGTGATAACAAGTAGTCGTCGGGAACGCCGTAAATCTCCCCTTCCCCGATCAGGCCATTTCCCTGATCAGGCCATATTTGAAAAGAAGCCCAAACTCAAATATCAAATCACATGAGGAGAGTGACATAGTCATACAAAATGTCAAGTTTGGTGGTGATAGGTAATAAAGTCTTCCCAGGAGACAGATAAACACAAATTCGTAATAATTTGTTTTTATAACACATCGTAATTTCATCAAAAGTAGGCCAAAGTACACCAAAATCTAATCAGCTCTGGAGAGTAGGACAACGAAGCTAGATATGAAGTTTGGTGACCATAGGTCAAATACTTCTCCCTGTATAGTGTTAAAAAGGTTTATTATGTAACGCTCGTAAGTTCAAAAGTAGGTCAAAGTACACCAATATCAAATCACGTGAGGAGAGTGATATAGACATACCAAATGTCAAGTTTGGTGATGATACGTCATAAACAGTTCCCAGGAGACAGATAAACACAATTACGTAATAATTTGTTTTTAAAAACACATCGTAAGTTCATCAAAAGTAGGCCAAAGTACACCAAAATCTAATCAGCTCTGGAGAGTAGTACAACGAAGCTAAATGTGAAGTTTGGTGACCATAGGTCAAATACTTCTCCCAGTAGAGTGTTAACAAGGTTTATTACGTAACGCTCATAAGTTCGTCAAAAGTAGGCCAAAGTACA
Source organism: Streblospio benedicti (assembly GCA_019095985.1). NCBI lineage: Eukaryota > Metazoa > Annelida > Polychaeta > Spionida > Spionidae > Streblospio > Streblospio benedicti. Next base: position 5,310 of record JAGTTF010000115.1, on the reverse strand, counting down.
AACAAAATTTTTTGAGAGGTACTTTTTTCCTCAAACAAGACATATTTAATTTGCAAATCAGTAGCTCAAGTAGTCTTTGAATTATCAGCCTGTTTATTTCGGACGCACGCACGCACGCACGGACAGACAGAAGCAAAGCAAGAAATCCCCCTTCCGGACTTCGTCCGGGAGATTTAATAATTTCAATCTTTCAAGAAAATCGTTGTATAGATGCAGCATTTTACTTTAAATAATTTCTAGTGATTTTTAAAACAAGTGTGTTCAGAAAAAGAATTTTTAATGGCCAAAAGGTAGTGGAATAAAATTGGTACCAGCACAGTAAAGCATGCTTTATTTGTGTTCTGAAAAGAAAATATGATGGTTTCTTCCGTTTTGATGTCTCGAATAATTTTCATGACCCCCCCCCCCTAAACACTTCAACTCCTTTTCATGACCCCCCCGAATCACTGAAAGAATGAACCTTCCCATAAGCAAATGCTTATTATATATGCATATTACTTTTTAATAGATGAACAACGTGTCTAAGTGTTATTGACACAGGTTCTTGAAATCAATTAAGTCAGGATTTGAAAGAACTGAGCTGATAAATCACATGTTTATTATCACGTGGCTGAAAATAAAGGGGAAACCTGTGAAATCAGACCTTCCTGTGCTTCTGTAGCAGGTGGGAGCTTAACAAAATTGCCAGAAAGGGTGGTCCGACCGTCGGGATGGGTGCTAGGATGGTCAAATACATTTTCAATTTCCACACAGGAATACATTCAGTAAAAACATGAATACTTTGGAAATACTTATCCTATTTCAAGAAAATAAATTGAAAAAGTAACAAAGAAACATTTCTGTAAATTAAAACTTTAACTTGAACGAATGTAACCTCCTTAATACAGACCCAATACACAGAGGTGCGTGGAGTGCTGGTGTGAGCCACAGCTGCCTCCCGCCTACACCAGAGTGGCACACGAGCAGCAGTTGACAAATAAACCTTAAGATGTAGTGGGAGTAGTAAAAGTAGGTGTTCAAAAAGTAAATTTCAATGTTAAGGTATGTTTGAAATAAAAGCTTGTAATGAAACACCATAACATTGATTTTTCAGCATTTTTTTTTGCATGGTAAAAATATCCATGTGAAAAAACATGGCATTAGATGACCAATCCTTTTATAAATGTTAATACTGTATAGTGCTGTCATCCTGACATGAAAAACAGTACAAATAACCATGTATTGGAACACAAAATGTGCACATAAGAAGTGTTAAATATAAAATGTCATCTGATGGTGACCAAGGCAATTGCATGTTGTTTGTAAAGTAAATTATCATTTAAGAAAGTAAAATACATGGCCAAAAATTTATGTTAGAGTGACAATTTATGAATACCTGAGGTAAAAGTAGAGGGTTTTTCCAGCTGATCTGTCATCTGTGACACCATAGAGTCTGTAGGTGAGCAAGAGGTGCTACATGGATAAGACTTCATATACATAGTTGGTGTTGCTGAAGCCGTCAATGGTCTTCCATGTATAAAATGATTTGAACACACGTATGTTCTTTCATTCACAATGTCATTCCTACAGAATTGAGAAAAATTGATAACACAGTGCAAACTTTGAATTATAAATAACGTACATACAGCAATTAAACATACCTTATAAATATCATTAATATATATCATGAAAAACAAAATAGCCATAACATTGGAAGTATATCATACAAACATGAAAACTTTATATAAAATGTGTACACTATGTCCATTATATTATGGTTAGGCAAAATTTTAAATCACTATTTGGATTATTTTTCGTGACCTCATCACCAAAGAATAAGTATTACTTCAGAAATAATGTTATCATACAAAAAATAAATTCATACTTTTGGACTGCGCTTAAAGTTGCCTGCCAATTGCTGTAGTGTTGTGGCTGGCACCTGTGAAATTGAAGGGCCCCATGTTTCACATGAGGCATGATGATCCACCTAAATTTGTAATAAAATATTTTGATAATAAAATGTTGAAAAAATAAGTGCTTTTACAGTCAAAATATGTTGAAGAAATATGTCATGGTTTGGAGGTCACCATGTATGAATGCATGCCCGAATGTGGTGAATATTGGCCGAGCTTGCGAGGGCAATATTCAGCCCTGCACTTACCAGCTGAAAGGATTGATATTAGCTACATAAGGGTAGAACTACCCGACATTAAAATGGATCTAGCCAGTCCGTGAGTCTGGTCAAGATTTTGTGGTGTAATTATGTAATATTATCGAGAAATTGGTGATTTTTTCAATCAAATCGGCCATCACATTGTTTACTTACTTTCTGCGCATCTCCGCCGCGCATCGGGCCGCTGGTACAAAAAAATTAAATAATTACATCGTATCTTTAATGCGGCAGGGCACCAGCACAAAGTCAATATAACTGGTTTCCGTAAAGTTGACATTCAAAATTAGCGCAAACGCTGGTCATTGCGTTCCTAATAAATGCGTGCGTCAGTGAGCCCTACGTGCCGGAAAAGGAAAATGGCGGACAAAAAAAAACAGTCAAAGATTTTCAGTTTTTTTACTGAATCGTCAAGTACATCAGCTCCAGCTCCAGCACCACCGGCAAAGAAAAAGAAGACAGAAGAAGAAAAATTAGAAGATGGCAGGGAGTACGATGCAAATAGAAGGAATCGGACGTTTCAAAGCAATTGGTTGGTGCTGTTTCCTTGGCTAGTATATGCTGTTACCAATGGAGTTGGCCGAATGCATTGTAAGGTGTGTAGAAAGAGGGGGGCCGTAGGGCCATTTGGGAGTACTGGGTGCACCAGTTTCAAGAAAGCCACCTTAAAGACCCACAATGACAGCCAGGTTCACAAGGACAACCAGAGAATTGAAGACATTAGGAGAGGTCAACAGGGTGAGGCAGATAAAATGTTGGCAAAGTTGAGCCAAACAGAGATCACCAGCACCAGCAACCTAGTTCGTAATGCCCATGCCATTGCCATGCAAGGACTCCCTTTCACAGGTATTTGTCATTTTTGTATGATGATGTTTATATTTGATAACATCTCAGTTCAATTGGCTTGTGACACTTGCAAAAAATTCAATTCTGAAAGAAAGGAATTTTGATGGATTAGAAAATCTAGATTTGTCATTGTACTATGCTTTTAGTATGCTATATTAACTTCTGGTCTAATTATATTCCAGCTATCAAGTTCATGTGTGAACTAGATGAAATAAAAGGCGTACAGATAGGCAATAAATATCGCACAGACAAGAAGTGCCAAGAATTTATAAGTGCCATAGCTCGTACAGAGCACATGAAGTTCCAGAAAACGTATAGCCAGTCGAACTTTGTCAGTATTATTTGTGATGGGGCCACGGATAGTTCGCATCAAGAAGCAGAAGTTTTCTATATGCGCTTGTGCAATCAGGGTCAGCTTACAGTTCATTTTGCTGGGATCGTGAACGTGCCAAAAGCAAATGCCAGTGGAATCCTCAAAGCTATGGACACATGTGTCCGTGATTGCGTGGATGAGATTGACGATCACGAACCGGCATGGCGTAAAAAAGTCGTTGCTCTAGGCTCGGATGGAGCTTCAGTAATGTTGGGAAAAAGTAATGGGGTTGTGGCCAAAGTCCGTGAACTATGCCAGGAGAAACAGATAATTGGAGTGCATTGTTCAGCCCACCGTCTTGAATTGGCTTATAAAGATGGTTCCAAAGGAATTAATCTATACAGTTTGACCTCAACTTGTCTCACCAATATTTACCTCTTCTACAGAAATAGTTCTTTGAACAGAGCCAACCTCAAAGCTAGCTTTCAAGCTCATGGCATCAAGCCCTTGATGCCAACTAGAGTCTCAGGAACTAGATGGATGCCCCACACCCTTAGGGCAATTACCAACCTCATGGCTGGATATAAGCCATTGGTGACTCACATGCAGCAGGTAGGTCCTTTGTTTTCATTTCGGAAATTCAAAAAATAAATTACTACTAGGAATTATCTAAGAACATGATATTAAAATGTTTAAATCAGAGATCACCAACACAGTATTAGATTTTTCTCATAGCATGTAAAAACAAAATTGTTGAGTAAATTTTACAAACATCAGTTTTCACATGAAATCATCATTAATCGATTGGTGTACTAATCCAAAGATGAAACTTGTCTACTTCCAGATCCAGAACCCTCATGATGAAGCACACAGGAAAGATTCTGCTAGCAAAGCTAAGAACTTTTTGAAGAACTTAACATCGCGCTCATTTGTGTACATGATCCATTTTCTCAGGGATATCCTAACAGCATTGAGTGACCTTTCCAAGGCGTTCCAGAGACAAGGTATTCTCATTGGAGAAGTACTTAGTGAGATAGAGGCTGCACACATGATAGTATCCTCATATGAAAACAGGTAAGCATCCATACAATATTTACAAATCAAATTAAAATTACAGTTCATACTACAACTAGAAATTATAATTTTGAAAAATATGTTTTGGGATTTATACGTTGTGAATTACAACTAGAATTACAAAAATGCTTGCTTTAATATCAATTAGTGATGGACCATGGCTGTCAAAAATAAATGGAAAAAATGACTACCAGGACGTGACTTTGTTGGGCAATGACAGCAGTTTCAAATCTGCCCGCAAAAATCTTATCCAATCACTACAAAAGTCACTTCAAGACAGATTTGAGGCAGACAGGGAAGTGCTTCAGGCAACTGCAGTAGCAAACCTGGCGTCTTGGCCACCTCGTTCCAGTGATGAACCGAGTAAAAACTGAGCTACTCTACAACATTCTGTTTGACCGTTTCAGTTTGTTTTAGCAGTTGATTGTTGTTTGTTTTCTTGCTGTTCTGTTTGTTTTCTTGCAATCAAATACAAAGCGTGTTGCAGATAGCAATTGTTAAAGTTAAAAACAGATTTTTTCCAGGCTTTAAGTTTTTGTGTACTAAACAATTATAAACTAAAAATAAAATTATACTTACCTTTCTTGCAATCAAATACAAAGCTTGTTGCAGATAACAATTGTTAAAGTTACAAACAGATTTTTTCCAGGCTTTAAGTTTTTGTGTACTAAACAATTATAAACTAAAAATAAAATTATACTTACCTTTCTTGCAATCAAATACAAAGCTTGTTGCAGATAACAATTGTTAAAGTTTTTTTTCCAGGCTTTTTGTGTACTAATCTATTATAAAATAAAATTATACTTACCTTTACTATGATTCAGATTTTGGGAATGCAAGTATCGCTGTTCTTTCTGAGAAGTTCTCCAATATTTTGGAAAAGGCTGGAGTCAGCAGGGAAAATCTGATTCCAGAATGGCTTAGTTTA
>JAGTTF010000114.1:0-23310 GCA_019095985.1 Streblospio benedicti | reverse complement strand
AACTCATCCTTTTAGCGAGTAACCCATTCTGGTCCATTTACAATTGTAGAGTTTGTACGTAAGGAGGACAAGTACATTTTTTGCAGAAAGAGTAGATTTTTGAGTGCTTCTCATCCTGCTGATGAGTAGCACTTTCCACCTAATTCTGACCCTGCTGAGGTGGTCTTGTTAGAAGATACTGTGTAATTTGCTACAAATTCTCACTTGAGTTCCTCGTATTTGCTGTGAAGCTCCCTCAGTTTGTCCTCTTCCATGTCATTCATCTGCTCCTTACGGTAGCGCGCAATAAACGGGATCGTGTTGTCATCGTCTAACAACTTGACAATATTCTTTACGGCCCATTTTCACCAGTTCAGTTTGTCAGAAATCACATCTACAGGGTCCCAGGTTGTTTGGAGTTCTTTCGTATCCAACTTTTCATTTTTTCTTTATTTTTGGAACACTTTTGAGATTTTTCTGCCATTGTAAATAGTCTAAAAATTAAAACAGCATTACACACATTTTTACACAATGTGATGATAAATTATATAATATTTCAATAGTCATCAATAATTCAAACTCCACTCAATGGTAAATAAAGTTCATCAATCATTTTCTATATATTTCTTGATTTCATATCGTAAATATGAACGATAATACAAGAAGTTAACGGCCTCGAGTAAGCACGTGACGATTTGTTTACAACTAGAGTATCTGAAAAGGCTTATTGGCTCTGCAGGAAGCTCTTAATTTAAACTATTAATATATAAGATTATCGCAACATGCATCACCTTTTAAGGTATTCATATCAATCAGAATAACAATATAGAACTAACTTACTCACTTGTCAACTGTATTCTTCAATAAATAACCTACAATCTGACCACAAATTTGCTGTACTCGTTTCTATTTTTATCCTCCCGATGGCGCCACATGGCAATTTAACCCTTTCATTGTTGGTCTGCGGGATTGTTATAAGGCTTACAGTAGCACCTCGCTTTTGAGTTCTGATAGCTCGAATTTAGGAAACAACCGTAAATAAGGGACCATTCAGTATTTATGACAGAGTGGGGTAGGAGGATTTTCGGGCGGGCCATGAACTTTTGTCACAATGTTTTCAGGTGGTGGTGGTGTGTGTGTGTGTGTGTGGGGGGGGGGGCTATTTTTATCAATTTAATAAAAATTTTACCCCTAATTTTTAGAAATTCTGTACTAAAATTTACTGTTTTTTATATTATGGATATCCATCAAATAGGATTTCAGTTAACTGACAATGATTGCGTTAACTGTTGGGGGGGGGAGTCATCAATTTTTGTCACATGAAATTGAGGGGGGTGCCATTTTTTTCACAGAAGTTTGAGGGGGGCTATTAATTTTTTCACAGCAATTTTGGAAAATCCTACCCCACGCTGTCATAAATACTGAAGCGTCCCTAATGATACCCGGGGTGGGGGTGAGGGTGGGGTTGGGGGTCGTCCAACTTTTCTGATTCTTGTTTGTTTTTGTGTGTGTGTGTGGGGGGGGGTCGCTGAACTTATTTTCATCAAGGTCAAATATTTTTTTAGCAACTGTCCAAACATGAAATGCTTGATATGAAATGACTATCTAGAGGACTTTTGCTTTATGTGTGTGTGGTGTGTGTGTGCGGGGGGGGGGGGGTGTCGCTCAACTATTTAAAATGTTGATGGGCGTCGATTAACTTTTTTCTTTGAACCCCAACAAATGGACATTTTCATTACATGGTCGGATATTATTCAGAATTTTGAAACTTGTTTCAGCTGTTTAATATCACATATCCTAGCAAACCTTTGAAGATAAACCTGGTGAAAATCAATATCTTTATTGAAAAATATTCGCCAATGTGCTTGATTCCATGATATACGTATTAAAAGAAATTTGCCTCAGCCATTGTAATATTTATTTTGCCATGAAGGATAACACATTTATATCGTTTGACTCAACGTAAGCCAACTGATTGTTACAGTGGAACCTCCCAATAGGACCACCTCTATACAGAGACCACCTCTATACACAGACCACCTCTATACACAGACCACCTCTATACAGAGACCACCTCTATACAGAGACCACCTCTATACAGAGACCACCTCTATACACAGACCACCTCTATACACAGACCACCTCTATACAGAGACCACCTCTATACACAGGCCACCTCTATACATTTACAGTCCCTAACCTTCATATAGAGACCACCGCGAACCTCCATACACAGACCACCTCTATAGTGAGACCACCTCTATACACAGACCACCTCTATACAGACAACCTCAATACACAGACCACATCTATACACAGACCACCCCTATACAGAAACCACCTCTGTACAGAGACCACCTCTATAATCAGACCATTTTTTGCAGTCCCTAACCTTCATATAGAGACCACCGTGAACCTCCATACAGAGACAACCTGTCCATTGAGACCACTTGAAGCGAGTCTCATGTATATTATTTAGAGGTTCCACTGTATAAGACCCTTAAGACCAGATTTGACCAGCATAGACGCCCCAGCAGCACCTCCTCACACGTCTCCTTACACCTACATCAACCAGACAGAGAGAGCCATCACATATCCCTGGATAACATCAAGATAATAGATTGTGACCAGAACACTTTTGAAAGAAAGATCAGGGAGCCATACACATCAGGCGCCTCAAGCCCGACCTCAATAAGAACGTGGGGGCCGCCGACCTGCCAGCCATCTACACCAACATCCTACCAGCCTCTGCCGATGACGTCACACCACGATCACGTGACGATTAGGCAGTGGCAGACTGAAGAAGGACCGGGAAGGTCCGAAAGGCTATCAATGTGAGCTTATAAAAACTGGCACAAAAGGATAATTGTAGACTGTATATATATTGTAAAAACCTTGTGCAAATGAGTATTCAATATATACAACAAATTTTGTGTTGTAATGCTGTAATACTTTATTACAGCAAGCCTGACACAATTGTATGAATATTTCACACTTAGTGTCCACAGAAATCATAGTAGCTAGTTTACATTATGTATCAAACTATAAACATATATTATCTAGTTATATGACATTTTCATATCAGCATTATACACCATTTTAATTTTACTGATTTTAACATCTAGATTAGACAGTAGTTTAAGACCCCCCTTTTGTAGATAAAAATAAGTTAAAACCCCCGATTTTGAGACATAAGACCCCCTGGTTGATCCTTGGGGGGAGCATACCCACCCAGTCAGGTTCAACCATCGGATAGTACCCCCCCCCCCCTTGCCCCTCCCACCCCCCTCCCCCAGGGCATTACTCCGGTCATTAGGTGATGCAGTAACTTGTTTTACACGTAGAAAGCCGCATCAGCAGGCGGCTTGCATAAGAAGGGAATTAGCACTAAATCTGGTGTTCGATTCAAAGACCGTTCTGGTGAAATTACAGCTTACATTAAAATGCCGCACCGGTTTTTGTTTGATGGACCCCTAGGGCGGGGTCAATTTTAGCCCCAGGGACATGTATCAAGCATGGAATGATGATCATATAGACATACAACTTCTGTGACAAAATGATGAAATTTGAATAAAAAAAACATTGAATTGAAACGCCGCACGGTGGGTGTGTGGGCCTTTTGATTGGTTAATGGCAAAGTTTTTAGAAACAGGATTCGGTTCTGTTAATTGGGATGTAGTATGTACTGTTCACTTTTAGCTTTGTAAGTTCGGGGGGAAACTATTTCATGGTATCCATAAACAGTGATGCAATATTTTTTTCAATGGTTAATTTTGTAAATTGAATGATAAAAAACCTAAAACAGACAACAATGTCACGCAAGGAATTTCACTTTGTTATCGTTTATCTTTGTGAAACTGTAATAAGGATTGAAATAGAGACCGAGTTAAAGTTGTAGACTACAGAAAGTTTTGTGAGTTTGTGGTGAAAGGCGTAAAAATATATGCAACATGAGATGGCATGGCATTAGAATGTGCTTTTAAATGCAGTTCTTACTAAATACTTAGTCAAGTAACTATATTTACTAGATTTAAATAAATACAAATAACTATAACGTGAATGAAAAATAGGAGGCAATAATTTGTAGTTAAATTTTGTAATATAGATAATATCTGAACCACTCCTTAATAATGTACTGTGCTCTAAGATTTATATCAATCAATCAAATCATGCGTAACCTGTTGTTGTAAAACCTGTCTTCAGCTATGTATATCATTGGTAGAACAGGCCCGTATGCTTGCCAAAAAATAATTGTGTGAGAGAAGCTTCAAAATGCAATAAATTGATTGTTTTGTGAAAACCAAAAGACCACAACTTTTTAAATCTCATTTTCTTCCTACGGGCCTGTATAAATTTGGCAGTGTGCTGACAGGTTCAAAAATGATATTTTTCCCAAAACCAAAAAATGGCCATGGTGATATTTTGGCCCAGTCCATGATCATTTAGCAGGTCTAGTTTCAGTCTCTGCCTATATTTACTCTCCCAAGTTTTATGTGGCTGGCGGTGGCAATACTTCCTCATTTTCATCACTGCAATGTTTCTGCTTTGGTTATAACTATTTGGAGATTTCAACTTTCACTTCAAAAAGTTTAAAATCACAACTGTTTGCATCTGGCTATTTGAATGGCACTAGGGAACTGAACCTTCAAGTACATGCTGACAGATAAGTTCAGAACGATAAATTTTCTATCATAACTTAAAAAATGGTATTGAATATCAAAATAAAAATTATAGGAATTGAAAAAATGGAAGCTTAGGGTTGTAAAACCTGTTTCAGCTTATCTATCGTTGGTAAAATATACTTGCAAAAGCTTAAAAAAATATATTAAAAATGGTAATTTTGGTTTACATAACAGTGAACACTTACATGAAAATGGCAGTTTCCCAATGTCTGTGAGAGACAGAGTCCGACATTTTAAACAAGTCAAAATTGGGGATTAGGTACCATGATTGGAACAGCAATGTTTATATTTTTTGATTTGCATACACATGGGTTGTCACATAATTGGTGATACATAAATGTGTATGCAAATAAAAAATATAAACAAACTTGGCGACCTGTTTCAGGGGGCGCCTCCGTGCTGATTGTGGGTGCTGGCGGCTGGGGGTCTGGGCCGTCACCCTCGCCAAGGCACTGCCGGCCGAGGCCAAGGTCTTGTCGCCGATATCGCCGTAAGTAGCAGTATCGTCTTGCTAGCGAAAGCCTTGTCAATGGCATGTTAACAGCCACCAGTGGTTAGTTCAACTCCAACGCACAAATCAAAATCTCCATCTTCTGACGGACGGAAGTACCTCATCTAGCAGGTTGTGCTATTGTTTTCAAAATTAACATGAGTGGTGTATTTAAAACGCATGAATATGAGCAGTGTATTTTTAATCGTGTTAAATATACATGTATATAGTCTTTCTTCTACCATGCAACATATATAAACAACAGCCTAAAGTTTTGAAACGTTTTATTCCTCTTATCGAAACTAGCTTCAAGGCAACAGCCTCCTTTTCAATCTGCATAACAATTTCTGTTATTCAATTTATATTATTTTACATTTACATTATTCATATTCTAGTGCAATATATATTAACATCCTTACAATACAACAAAGACAAATATAAAACAATTATACGGTATTAAACTTACATCTATATATTGTCCTATAAATACTAAGGGTGTATGAAGTGACTTGTATTTTGAATGTTCCTAAAAATATGAGCAGTGCAATTCAAGTAAGATTTGAAACTGTTAGTTGTTTCAAATCTGTGTTTCAGGAGGAAAAGTTCGGGCTTTGGCGTTGGTCGTTCGGGGAAAGTGCTGCATTTCACGAGTACACTCCTTGTACTGCAAAAACTATCTTGTTTCATACCAGTGTTTATTTAGAGAGGGAATATACATGCCCGTCAAGCAGACATCGTATGGGCCTCGTGTGTTTCCGTAGATTCTATAGAATGTTTCAAAATATGTGTCACCATGCGCATATGCAATGCGTAATATGCCCATATAATACATTTGAAACAGCCTGTAGTCAACAGTGTCGACGCCGTATCTTCACGGGATTTAATGTAAACCACTTGAGCGGGAGGCATACGATGGGGTCTCATTAAAAGAACATTTCGTTTGTACGTTGTAATGAAATCTATATGGTTTAAGGCTGGTATTTCAGAGAAACCCCACACCTAGCCCCAATGGCATACATGAGCGGTTCTTTTCAAGCTTCGTGCTTGGCAGGTGTGTATACTACATTTGAAGGAGTATATCTTGAATAGCACAAACTCGTCTTGTGTGAGAAGACTGCTGTTCCCAGTGTTCATTTGATCGCCCGTTTGGTCGTAATCTTTAACAGGTTATCAGTTCGGATAAGACTAAAAACTAACTTTTTGGGCCACTTACTCCACGGGCATCTATTATTTTACCTTCTCAACCACAAAGTTTGCTTTGATTGATGCTAACATTATTGAAACAGTCTTTAATAAAGTACGAATAGTGCTGAAGTTCATTAACATACATGTATGTCTACATATAGCAACTTCTTTTGGCTGTGAGCTGGATTATGACTCATTCCAAAAACCTTTACAATGTTTAGTCACATGCCTAAACCACATCCGTACTTGTAGATATTTTAGTCTTCACACATCAAAACTATTACAAAAGATATGTGATTTGTTTTAGGGATTAAATAAGATAACAACCGTGAAATATTTTAGTTGATATATGTCTTGTTTAGTTTGTTGGTGGGGATAAGTTCATGGAATATCGTTATGTTGCCTTGTTTTGAGGTTTTATGTATAGGATTTACAATAAACATTTTAGTTTTTGTAATATCGAATAGCATTAGGAAATACTTGCACTTTGGCGAACTATTTAAAATGTGTTGTCCATTCGAACATTTGAGTTCTGTTCTCCAAACGGTATTTGCATTGGTGAGCTTGTGAGATCACTTTTGACGCTGGAGTAATTAAATAGCATAGCTTTACGAATTGTGGGAAAACGGTATTTACAATACAGTCCTACTATCAGCATTTTACAGTATATTCGTTCGTCTTAAAAGTAATGTAATTCAACATGGTTTACAACAGAATGGTGGTTTCATATCTACATTGAACGAGATTCCAGGCCTTGAAGTAGAAAATAATTTAATGATATATAACCAAACAATTGCAGATGCATAGATACTCAAGGGCTTTGTTATTGATACACGATGGTTTGGAATAACATGGATGAGTATTTCTTACAGAAATTACACTTCAAAAGTCGGACTTTCTGGGTCGGTTTCCGTACAATTATAAGGCGAATTGGGCAACGTTTATCCCTGACGATTGTAGCGCCGCCCAGTGGCAGAGGCGGAACTACAGTTTCGAATAACATTTCACATGGCCGATGCATCTGGCCTCAAATGTGGAGTGATTTAAGTGGTTCGGCAAGGAGTGGGCCACTTTTGGCCGGGGCTGCCTTTTCTTTTTCCGGCTTGTGTGCTCCTGTGATGGATTAATGATGTGCGAATGGCCCGGGAGGGGGTCTTCTGTACATGCGTATTACACCTATCCTCCGCCCAAGTGACCCTCTTTTTTCACCTTCTAGACAGCACCTTTGACTAGGATTTTAGGCCAAAGCCGCACTTTTGACCCTGAAACCCAGCACCTCAGCACTTTTTAGTGAATTACTGATTGAATGCCTTGACACGGTGGCCTAGCAGATACCCTTCCGCCAGTTTTAGGATACCATTGTGCCAGTTGATTTTAGTCAGAAAATCAAGAAGATGAGATAATTTTTGCCTCTCTTGTCCTGATTACTTCATCTCTTATATTCCTCTTTATTGTATTTTAAACTTGTTACATTTGCAGTCATGTATGGATGGTCATTTTGTTAAAAGATTATTTGTGTATGGCATAAAAGAGACATTTTAAAATTCATACCATTAACGCCAGTTCAGCGTTTAAAGCATACCAATACGCCAGTTCAGGATACCATGTTCACCAGTTAAAATCAAAGGTGATTAACATGTGTAGACACCAAAGTGATTTCATTTTGGGCACCCTGCCTATTAAAGTGTTAACTTTCCATGAGGCCACTTATGGTCCATTTTGACACTTTGTGCAATATCTTTAATACAGCTTGAAATAAACCATTCAAACTCTGTCCAGTGTTAACATACCTAGGGACTATCATGTGTATCCAATTTTAGCAATTTGATACACTGGCTTTACATACTTAGTGACAATCATAAGTGTCCAATTTTCCCACTTTGTCAATGCATTCTGAAGGCCATTTTTAGTCAATTATGTCATTTTACACAGTAGTTCCAATACAGCTTAACACATGGCCTCCGTATTTGATACAATGTTTATGTTAGTGGTGACCATCACGTACCTGTGTCTCCTTAGTTTTTATTATTAAAAATACATCATAACATAATGTTCTCATTCTTAGTTATTTATGAACTACAAATTGATAAGCAATAATTGAGTCCTCAAACGTAAACATGTTCTGAGTTAATAGATTATTCTGTTAAGTTGTTAAATGGGTAGTTTGGCGCGGATATTAAGGCAACCTTCTATAGGTTCCCCTTTGATTTTCATAAAGAAAACTGGCGTTCATGGTATCCTCAACTGGCAACACTGGTATCAATATGGGTACCTCATTTAAATCTTAAATTGTAACTTTAATATTTGATTTTTAATTGAAATACCTTTTCTATGTGTTCTATGAATGTTTATTCAACATAAATCAATGCATGTAGTTGACTTAAGACACGCGGATAATGCTATATTTGTATAATACTGTGATTGTTTTAAATATTTGCCTCCTAATCAACTGGTACAATGGTATCCTAAAACTGGCGGAAGGGTATCTGCTAGGCCACCGTGCTTGAGCCTTGATAAAAGCACCAATTGTCTACAACTGTTACCAGTTTTTTTAACCCTGCAGTGTGTACATGTTTATATCTCATGTCTTTGAAGGTTGCAAAGTTTGCATGCTACATTTCATAGTAATGGACACAATCCAATTAAACGAACATAAATGTCCGTCATTGCAGCTGTTGTTTGTGTCAACCACATGAGTCATGTGGAGATAAATTACTGACTGGGATCAGCGGTTATCACTCTGAGGTTCATGTAGCTGTGTATATACAAATGAGTGCATGAATGGCTCAGCTTGTAGGAATGTCACTACGGTAGCTAGAAAAGCGATATTTATGTGAACATGACTAGCTTGTGGGAATGTCACTATACGGTAGCTAGAAAAAGTCAGCGATATTTATGTGAACATGACTCCTTAGATACTTGTTACAAGAAATAGCATCATATATGTTGTTACATGATCAGTTGATAGTATTTATGATGATGTCATAATAAACCTGAAGTATGATGTTTGATAACTTTGCAATGTCAATCCCCCATGTAATGTGATTAAATGAAATATTATATTTAGAAATGGTGTTTTGTTTTCATTTTCCATATAGTCCATAAAGTCCAATTTATAAAACGTAACCAAATAGACAAAAATTACAAAAGATGAATGCATATATGTCAATAATCAAAATCAGCACATTTGACCGTGCAAAAAATCATTTGATCAGCTCTTTACACCCTAATTTTATGGCCGTGATCAGCACTTTTGCCCTTTGAATTGAGGTGCGGGCATTTTAACCCCCCATGGGCACCAAACCACACCATCGCCATGCTTTTCGGGGCTCTCTGGGGGGCTTTCTCTAGTATTTGGGACATCCTAAGGTCTTTTAGGTTAACTGTGGCCTCGTCTGCTACTTTGGGAAGATGTATGGTGACAGATGAAACCGTAAGTGCCGTCACTGCCGTTACAATCTACAATACCAATGGAAGCATGAAACGGCATCATCCTTTTCAACATCACGATGGTCCAATATTAGTGGTGTCTACCTGGTGGAAATAACACACTTCTGCCAGGTTCTGGCCCAAAAAGTGTTTTCACTTCTCTGGAGAAGTGATTTGGACTTTTTTTTCGGCCTGTGGGCTCCAGTGAATGGATTATTGAGTCGTTGATCTGTATCATCTTTTCGGTTTTCTGGCTCGTCTGGAGGACTAACTTGTTAATCGTTAGGTCTCTTGCTAACAGTGGGCTTGCTGACAATTTCCATAAAGATGTCCCCGTTTTATGGAGTGCTAGTTCCAAACAGTCTAATAAGCTTGCCTGTCCATCTGAAAGGTACAGATCGTAATTGCAGACGATCCCATAGTTTTTAGCTACAAGATATGCATTGAGACAATGTGTGTGTGGGGGGGGGGGGGGGGGGGGGCTTGGAGACAGTTACTCAAGCTTCAGCGCCAGATGCTTGTAGCATACCTCAACTCTGAAGGTGATTCAGTACAATGGCAGGATCAAATGATGTAAGATATTGCTATGTAATGTTGATTAAAGGACTGTACAAAAGACCATGTTGTGCGTTTGTTAGAGCAAATTGTGAAGTACATGGCATGATTTGATGATGTACAATTGTGGTTGTGGTATGGTTGTACATGTACTGAATAAAATTATGGAAATAGTGCATTTGTTCACATATGTAATAACAATTTGAATAGGAGTGTGTCTATGTAAGAAAAGTAAATATTGAAAAGTGAAGACGTTATTTTCGGCAATCATCGTCAATCATCGCCATTTCCCGTCGCCTACAACGTCTCTACAACGTCTCTGACGGCTTGTACGGCTCGGTGACTTGGGCATGCCTCGTCTCCAGACTGTTACGTAATAAGTATTGATCCATTTCAGCCGATCCACCCCGAAATGACAAATCGGGCGTCTTTTGGAGGATCTGGAGCTAGAATCGGCCATGTGAAATGGGGGCCATACCCGCGGTTGTAAAAAATTGTTAACATGCGCCTCTTGCATTTGATGCAAGCATGTCCCTGGCTTATATTCACAAATGACGTCACCTGATTTTGGGCTTTCTTACCCCCCCCCCCCCCCCCCATTGTCACACCTTTCGTTAGCTTCGTTAGGTCCAGGTAAGTTGACGTCATCTTTGCCCCCCAGCCCCCAACCCATCCACCCCTTTTGTTTCACAAGGTGACATCATCAAAGTGCTAAACTCCCTCACTGTCAACGTTCAACTTATGTAATCTTTAGTTACACCACCCCGACCCTTTATAAATCATATCATACAGGCTTGAGAACATAGAAAAGAAAACGGATTTATCAGATGTTGTGAACCTCTATATTGAGAAGATCTCTCCATTAAGACCACTTGTGGCCGGTCCCTCAGATGGTCTCGTTATAGAGGTTCCACTGCACAGGAAGGTTGTAAATTAATTATATAAACCCAAAATGATACCCCTCAGAGTAAGGCCCCAAGTGGTGTTAGTAGAGAGTTGGTCTCTGTTTGGAGGAAATCACTGTCCCACTGTGACAATATCTGGATTTCACCTCAATCATTAACCTATTAAGAGTGACCACTGGTCACCTGAGGTCAGAGTACAGCATTTAAACTTGGCTTTGTTTCAGATTAGTCATGAACTAGATAGCGTGTTTTCTTATAGAGGTGTAATAATACATAATGCAAATGGCTTTAAGTATAAAAACTACCAATTTTGATGCATGTGGGTTTGTAATGTTGTATGAGTCCTATGGACATGACCTTAAGTGGTCTCAACAGAGAGTGTGTTTCTTTATGGAGGTTAAAAGTGCTACGTCTGCATAAGCAAGCTTGTGTTTACACCATGCATTGTCAAGCACAGTAGCGTAGAACAAAGTGTATTTTGTTTTCACATTTTCAATTTACATTAAAACAGAACAAATTATCAAGTCAAAAGGCACGAAATTCATTTGAAATCACAATGAATATGGTACAGTGGAACCTCCCTATTAGGACCACCCACCATCAAGTGGTCCTAATAGAGAGGTGGTCTCTATATAGAGGTTCACTACATTTGACAGACCAATGTTCTCATGCACGTATTATATTATGCAATAGCAGTGTATGAAATGTATTACATTGTGTAACATTTTGTGTAATAAATATATGTTATTATTAGAGTATAAGATAGCAAAGAACATTTGTATTTATCCAATATCGAGTGTATACGGTACACTGCATGTGGTCTCATGTTAATATGTATATATAGTTTGTACCTATTATTTTTCACGTATACGTTTTGGTTTAGACATTTTGATTATTGCTTTTCATAAACTGGAAGAGATTTTTCTACTAGGCATGAGCTACAGACGAAGAATGAAACAAGAAGTTTATTTGTGGGCTTTTATAAAACATTTTTTCTTTGTTCTTCATCAATAAAATATAGTAAAGCATCCAACAAAGTTCCTAATAATCATCAGAGTCTTTGATACACTAAAACTAGATAGGACTTCAATCACAAAATACACAGAACTTAAACATGAATTAGTCATCTAAGATAGTCTATGATTAAATATTCAACTCCCTGGAGATCAAATTTCTTACTATCAGCTATCAAACATTTCATTAACTAAAAGCAAACACAATCTTAAGTATAGTTCTTTAACTACGATGGGAGTCTACGGGAAATGTTACGTAATCTCCTCTGACTGACTGTTCGGCCAACTGTTAATGGAGCTATTTTGTAGAGTGACCACCCACAGAAAAGCCTGTGTGGTCCTAATTGCGAGGTGATTATGGCACTTGGGACTGCATCAAGTGGTCTTAATTGAGAGGTGGTCTTAATATAGAGGTTTACATTACTAATGATCTATAGGGGGAAAATTCGGTACCGCAAAAAGTGGTCCTAATAGAGAGGTGGTCTTGATATAGAGGTGGTCCTAATTGGCGGTTCGACTGTACAATAATATGGTACGAGCAGCTCCAAGAACTTTTTATACTAGGATTTCAATTTACATGACGTAAATGCCCCGGATGTATTTTACTTTTGTACAGTAGAATCTACCAACTAGTGGAATTGTCTAAACAGTAAAGTGGTTTTGATAGAGAGGTGGTCTTTTTGCGGAAGTTAGAAGTGGTCTTTGTATGAAGATATGGGAGCGGAAAATATGCTTTTAATTTAGACGGGGTCTCTATAGAGGTGGTCTTAATTGGAGGTTCTAATGTATATTCCTGTATTTTTGTTATTGTAAATTGTCACATAATCTCACAATAAAATGTACCAAATAAAAAGTACAGACAACCAGATTGGGGGACTGTTTTCATAGGCAGATCCAGGTGTTCGGAAAGGGGGCTTTAAGTATTTTGAAAAACCCGGCTTAAGTTTTTGGTAAATGCCCCCTGCCCCCTGGAATTAACAAACCGTCAAGTATCCCATTCGCACATTACTTTCAAGAAAAGAATAGGATTTGCATGAAAGCCGTCTGGCTATGCCAATGGGATGTGGGAGTTGAGAAAGAATACTTCACATAACGTATTCTTTCCTTGAAAATATTTGTCTCTGTAAAATATAGAGAGTATGCATTACAACTAACATGGTTAAATGAACAAACCATATTACATCACAAATGGAGTCCACCTACACACGACCTGCTTGAATATATTTGTTTACTGTAAGATATATACAGGAAACATGGTTGAATGTGCATTTACAAAACATTGCATATTAAATTTGATTTTATAATGTTCTAAGAATTCTTTACTAAGCAGGTTGAGTAACTATAGGAAGTCCCAACAAAAATTAAGGTAGAATGGAGTCCCACCTAGGGTATATACAGGAATGTTTTTACCTATGTATTAAACAGTATAATGTTCTAAGAATTCTTTACTAAGCAGGTTCAGTAACTATAGAAAGATGGAAGTCCCAACAAAAATTAAGGTAGAATGGAGTCCCACCTAGGGTACAGGACCTTTCACCTATGTTAGCACAGTGATAAGCACAGTAGGCTAGGGTATGGTGGCTTTATCACAGGTGGTCACAGTGCCAGATATTCAGAAACATGGGCGTGATGTCAAACTGATTAACAGACTTTGGCCTACCACATCCGTCAGAACACGAGCGCAAATTAGAAGTTAATTGAAACATTACACGCCAAGCTATCATGACACAATTGACGCCAGTGCTAATCACTAACAGCTGGTGATTTTTGGGCGAGACATGCATGGCATGGTAATTATAACATTTACAATGAATCAGAAAAGGCTCACGACAAAAAATGACCATTGTTTATTGATAATCAAGTGGGTGAGCAGTCTGGTTTGTAATCAGATCTATATATCACTTCTTCCACCGTAAAAGAAGACAAATAGAGATGATATGTGTCTCTAGCTATGTTAGAAAATACTCCATAATATAAATTACGAAACAAGTTGCAAGATAAGCTTAACCTAGAGAAAAGCTTACTGCTGACCTGTTGAACAATTGTGTGTAGGCGATTTAATGAACAGACCGATACGAAAATTAAAAACAAACCTATAAATTGCTCCTGTGGCCCCGCCCACCAAACTTTCCCCCAAGCAATTATGCTTGGCGGATTTTCCCCTCGCCGCCGTTTTAATCACTTGGTCCCGGATCCCATGCACTATTTGATACAACAAGGCGCAGAAAGAGGAAGTAAGACGTCCAGGAAGGATAATTTAAGCTAATATATGTGACTCACAATAGCATATTCTTCACAAGCAATCTATTACACGATATCATTTGCCTGCTTTGTACGTTTTGGGAAATATTATCAGGGTCTAATAGAATTCGAACCCATAAGTCATATGATTTAATTACATATAATGATATATTTTCAAGTCCAATAAATCATAAATCATTTCATAGATGTTTAAGTTAAAATTTCTCTGATACTTTTATGTAAGCATTCACAGCAAGTGTTATTACTGACCATGTAAACCATTCATTTTCTTATTCTATACCTACAGTATTATCTAATGAAATATGATGGTGTTTGTCAGTCTTCATCTTTTGTTATTTTATCATATTGTTATCAAATATATGCTTAGTAATGCCTATATATCAAGACTGAAAGTTGACTGATTTTGTGTTTATTAAAATATAATATGAGCTTAAAGTAGCTGGGTTTGAATGAATAAACATAAAACAGATTTATGATTAAACAGGTCATCTTTTCATACATTTGGACTTCCGGAAATCACTCACATTAAAAATCACAGTCATTTCCATTCAAATTATGTGATTTGTCTTATATCCAAAAGCCAGACAGTTGCAAGCCCGCTACTAGATGGCGTTAGCGTCGTTGCTGTTAGTTAGAGCCTGGTGAGACAGACCGGTTCAAACAGGATACACGTAACTTTATTTGGTTAAGGCCGGTTTGGATATAATATAGCATTCAAACTTGTCACACAAATATCTCCAAATGGCGACTCTTATGAACATGATAATTCTCTCACTCTGTGTGTTTCATGTGGATTGTAGAGAAATTGCCAGGTCCGGTGTAAAGCAAAAGATGATGCACAAGAGAAGCATTGACGATGGTGCCAGGGAATACATGTACTGTTATGATGAGTTTGTGGGTCTGTATCATGATAACATTGGTACATACCATGGTGTGTGTAAATCTCGACACAAACTGAAGCTGTGTAAAGACAACGTGAAAAAGGCGTATCCAAGTGTAGAGAAACAAATCACAAAAGGATATCAAGATGTGGATGAGATGATAGCAGATTTCTGGTGCACGTACAACACGACCCACCACCGACCCCATGAACCTTTCATCAACATGGCCGACATGTACCGCAAGTATTACCAGTGTCCATATGTGAATGACATCATGCTAACACACGAGGATTATTCACCACGGATCTACCTTGGCAGGGAGAGAGCTCAGTTAGCAGACGCTATCCTGACCTACACTGGTGGTGCTGGGCTGAGTCTGTGGCAGCCGAACCATCAGTACAGCGACCCTCACGACCCCGTGTACAAGGCACTCAGTGCCCGTGGTGTGATCTGTATAAGTATCAGACATACATCACTGACAACATCATGAGCAGGTACTGTGTGATTGTCAAGGATATTGACAGTGAGCTGAATGATGTTCTGGATACATATGACAGACACACTGAGGACGGCCTGTACAACTGGACCACGAGCCTCTGTACTGAGTATGAAGACGTTCTAGAGCAGGTGTTGCGGATCTCACAGCTAGACAAGTGGCTCAGTCACCAGAAGAAGCCTGATCTATCACCATGTCACGACCACAACATCTACATAGAGGGAGCCACTTGCCTCATCATGTTCCACACAAAACTTCCTCCTTACTCAGACCTTCACAACGTCATGCCACATTTTGTCAATAACATAGCAGAACTGAACTCCTGCTGGGAGCGAGTCACATCTGGATGTCCCCAACCAAACAGTGCGAGCCAAAACATGAGTCTGATCATTGAGATCTATAACCTGGCGACCAACATCAGCAAGCAGGATTCAGCTCCGGTCTGGGACGTCATATGGTCGTGGTCAGATTCTTACAAGAAAACAGGAAATGCACAGGTGATACTGCAGGTGCTCTACCAGCTGCTATCACCAGGCACACCAGCTAACCCATCCCTTCCCACTGGCGTTTGGCAGCAGCCTGGAGGCGGCAATAAACCACACGTCTTCACCCCCTCACATCACAGCTCTCTTCAGCAAACTCTCCTCTGCCTTAGACAAGATATCAGTTGTGGGCAATGATGACTATCACGGTGTCAACATACTCCAGGGATTCCACTCCATGAATGAAGTATGTACTAGGTCTACTGCTCGGTTGCTTCCAGCCTCTGTACGAGCTGTTTGTAGAAGTGGTGAGTTTGTGCAGTACAAGGGTCTGTGCCCGGAGTGGTGGCCACCACCATGTGGGGCGTAGGACTGTATGGGACACAGTAGACTAAACTAATGGATTTCTCAGTGTCTATAGAATTCCTTTTCTTGAAAAAGTTTTATTGTCTCTTGTATAGAAAACAGAGTATTGTTAACAGTCCAGTACCACATATCGTCCATGTATTGTAGAGGTACAATATTGTTCAAAATGATTATTGACTGTGGTGTGATTCCTGGAAGGCAACCATGGCAAAGATTTGTAAATAACATAATAAATGATGGAAAATTAACGATACGGAGGTTTAAAGTAAAATTATGTACCAAATTAAATGCATTAAGAAATGTTGTAAATAGTTCATCTGATTATGTTTGGTATAGATTGGCTCAATGTGTAAAAAACGTCAATTACTGTGACAAAATTGTTCAAGCATTTGTAACATAATTGCCATAAATGATTATAATGATGACAATAGTGAGCCCTTGTGTAAAATGTGTGATGATGGAATTGTAGAGGACGTTTTTCAATTTGTTATGTGAGGCTCACAAAATTTGCTCAATTTAGAATCCATTTATTTACCTCTCTAAGACCGGCGTTAAGCGAGGAGGATTACAGGAATTTTAACTGCCTACCCGATGTTTTTTTTTAATTAATGGGAATGAATTGCCTATTTAAATATATGTAGATTTTTGTGTTTTAAGGTTTTACTCTTGTGTATTCATTAACAAAATATACAATGCTAGATTATTGATGTAACACCACATCTGTAGAACTCTTACTTTTAACCCTTATCATAATGTAGGCTTATCCTCCATTGGATGTCAATAAACTTATCTGATGTGTAAAAATAAGTAAAATAATGCACATTTGTCCGTCCTCAATTTCTGATGGGGAGGTTCATCACTGACTTTAGACCTCCACTCCATTCATTTATTCTGCACTGTCAAGTAAGTTTGAGAACTAATAAACAATATCAAATCATTCCACACAGTTGTTTTTTTTTTAGGTGGTACTCCTCATGTCGCCAATTGTCTTTTTCCACCTTTCTCAAATTTAGTTTATATTTATTTATTGTAGACTTTAATTTATAATTTTTAGAATTTATTTTCAAATATCTTCACCATTTATTTTACATGGCCTCATCAGGAATCAATCTAAACTTATAAAATAAACTTGCAAAATTAGAAACTTATATTATTAATTCTGTTAAAAAAAACCTAAATGTTTGGTCCATATTGTCTTTCGAATGAAATAAATACGCGCAGGAAAGTTGCATATCTTTATTTCAATGTGATTGCACTAACTGTGTGCTCATGACAAACTGAGATATGCCGTACAAAATACACGCACGCATTATAGGGCCGATAGTGCACTGCCTTCCAGGTGTAACAAAAATACAAAAACAGACAAAAATTCCATGTTGTACACATAACAGTGACAAGATTATCAAATAAACTATTTAGACTTGAATATTTGAAATAAAATTTCTGACTATAATTGTTAAGAATTATATAATAAATGGTGAGTAAAATGATAAAAGCTTTATAGTTATTGAATACAGTCTTGATACTTCCACGTTGGACGGTTTGCAGCTTAAATTATCTCTGATCACCTTTAGAGATTTTACCTGATATTTACAATATTAGAAATGTTGCTGTTCTAAAATTCAATGTGCGCTTTGTAATTCTCTTCCAAGATTTTGGACTTACTGGTAGATTAGTTTATGTCCAGTTGAATCTAAAGGAACCTGTAGTGTTCGAAATCGACCAAAAATTGTATTTAGTATTTAGATTTTAGAGTATTTGGAACTAAAAGCAGGTTATAAATTGAAGTGATTGAATAATGGGTGGATTAGTTGTTTTAAAGCTATTTTGCATATGGAAGTCACCAGCAGAGGCAGGGACCTCTTTTTTTTCTTATTTGACATGTATAAAGATTTTCCAATTACAATTTTTTCCTGGTTTTAGTTTTGTATATACCACACCATACCAAATAGTAAGGTACTTATAAAATACATGTACTTCCACCCTCCAAAATATTGACTAGTACAGATATGCAAATAAAAATAAATACAAGCAATTCATATATAAATTTATTAGACCTTTTGTAAATACATCTGTTTGTTTTCATCCAAAATCTTTCACACAACTTTTACACACATTCCCAACTACAATCATTTTATTTCACAAAGATCGTGTCTCCGTCCTCAATAGCATAGTATCCGATATCTTTCAGTTCAAACTCCAAAGGGAATTCTTGATCCGGTGCCTAAAATAAATAGGGACATTTTATTAACAGTGCAACATTAGTAATGTAATTTATTAGTATCCCATCCTCATGTTAAACGTTTGTGCAAAGATTTGAAAAAAACTAAAAATTGTGCCCCCAAATTTTCGACAACTAAGAATGACCCTTGAAAAGTTATATTAATGAAATATGAAAAAATATTTATATACAGTATTATATATACAACAAAACCACCCTCCTTGACTTGCTTACTTGCAAAGGGCAATAATTTGATATGCAAGACAAATCCTAAGATCGTCATACGGGGCTAAAGTACTTCAGCTGTCACTTTCAGACGGATGTTTCATAATAAGCGGGGAGGGACTGCTGATTCAAACATACATGTCAATAAGGCTTAGAATATTTAAGTACCCATCTTACGACTAAATCATCACTGTCTGAAACCAGCCATTATCATCAACCAGAATACGGCCGATACCACAAACCAAAATGACCAGTTTCCTTGTCGATTCAAATGTTTCTATCTTGTTATCAAACACCATGTACTACTGTAAAACTAGAAATGTTTGCGCACCATTTAATTTGCGAATTTTGTGGTGCAAAAATGCAAAACTTAAATAGTCAGCAAACATTAATAACCTGTGTAAAGTAGGTCCAGGATGGACCAAAATCGTAAAATTAAATAGTCACAAAATAATTTGTAGATGAAAATCGCAAAATTTAATAGCCACGAAATATTCTAGTCTTACAGTATATTCTTTTCTAAAGCTGTGGATTAATTTATAAGATCAATTATTTTGTGTGTAATTGACGATTCTTTTTACACAATACTGTGGCACGCTGTGATTCTTGATGGCCTCATTCTTTGTCACATTAACTATGTGGCCGTGTAGCGTGGCTGATGCAAGCTGCTCAATGCATGGTTGGTGGTAATGGCCACTTTTGGTTGTTTATTATGGCCGGTTTTGAACAATGATTTATTTTTGTAACATCCATGGAGTTCACCTTTTGACTGCGGTACGAAAGATGAACATCTTGTCTGTTCAACCGGAAAAGCTTCTGCACCAAAATTCTTAATTTCTGAACTGTCATGGAATCTGAAACGAAATAAAGAAAATATCACATAAATTGTTCATACCATGTGCAGTTTAAAGATTAAAAGCTGTATCAAAGTATAAAGTAGACTGGGCAGCCAGGCCACACCCTCAAATTGAGGAATAAATTGGGGCTTGCCAAATAAATTCAGCATTTGTCATAACATACCTGGTACCTTCTTAGAAATTGGCTTCTTCCCAATATCACTGGAACATTCTATGTTAAGATCTTGGAAGTGTCAAGGAATTTATTTCAGACATTCTTTAAAATTATGATGATATTACAATTGCGCCTACAATCTTAACCAAGCCATCCCCCATCTGAACCGTTCCTTGGGAGAGAGTTTGATTGATGGATGAAAACATTTGTGTTATGATCTGATCTTTATTCAAAACAAATCTCGGCAACACAAACTGAACGAATCAAAGAAGCCAACGTACATACACAAATACATGTATTTTTAAGTCAAAATTTATCAATACAGTTCTTGTGAGCTTTATATCTCAAACTGTCGTGTTTACGTGGACTCGCTTCTCACAGATGTCCACATAAAGGTGACCACAATAAGCAACTGACCGCTCTCGAATAAAGGATACTGAGGAGGGTGTTTTTCAGAGCACTCGACTGGACTTTCAACTCAGAATCCTCTGGGGCTCCATATTCTGAGGGGAAAACAAGATACATCGGTTTGATTTTTTTTTTCAAATTCTACCTGGTAAATTATTTTTCATATTGGTGCCTTTCTTTATATAGTATCTAGAGAAAATAGCCATTTCCCTCATGATATTGTTATATTAAAATCCTCTTATTTAAAATTTGGAGAACTAATTTTTAACTTGCTCCCTTCAAGTCAAATCTTCCAACTGTACTACAAAGGTTTTTATAAGTAAAAAAATTACTTCATTTTCAAACTTCTCTCTCTCACACATCTTTTTAGCAAGCATATTTCTACCAACGGTAGACATAGCTGAAGACAGGTTTTACAACCCAAAGCTTCCATTTGACTGGGAAACACATACAAACGATTTCACTTTGCCCGTGTGACCTACTCACTTGCGATGAGGTCCATGTACCTGGGATGTTCCCGCAGGAAGTCTTCACTTGGTTTGTTCTGTGCTGGATCCTGATGACCGCCCGATTCCTTCCATTTTGTACCAAATATTTTTCTATAGTCGATTTCAGAACCATCTCTTTCTCCTTTATCAATCTAAAATTTCATAAGATAATAGTTCATTACAAAACATCTTGAGATCACCGTAAAGGCAAATAAATGGAGAAGCAAATACAATTTGTCCCATTGAAAAAATACTCTGTTTCTTTTTCCATGTTGTTAATGACATCTAATACAATATTTCAACTAAGGCCAGAAAAAATGGGAAAATCAAACTACATGTTACCACATTGGCCTACTGTTCATTCAATAAGAATTTATTTTCTGATGATTGCATACATATTACAATACAAATTGCTCTCATCTACACACACATATATATGTATACATATTTCTGATAGCAAAATCAGACTTCAAATTAGACTTCAAACTTATTACATATTTCATTTACTCCCTAAATCTGTTTGTCTAACTTATGAATGTTTGGACGATTTTCAATAGGTTTTCATCTAACTAGGGATCACCTGTTCCCTGTAATAATAATTTTTCCATTGGTAAAATGAGTTATTTTTTGTTGTTAAAAATTTCATAATACTGTTAATACTGTTAAGTAGTATTTTTCATGAAAAATAACTACCACAGAATTATCAAAAAAAAAGGCACTCATTAAATCATAAAGCGCTATAAATAACTCACCACAGATCGGTTGAGGACCGTCAAAGATCCAATTTTTGCTATAATAATGTATCTAATTAACTCTTCGCTACAACTGTCGGTCGGCTGTGTTATCGGGTTGTGTTTGATCTTCAGGTGGCTCAGGCTTTGTAACTTATTCAACTCATTAATGGGATGCCACTGAAATGAAGATTAAGAAATAAAGTCTCATCTTTTCTTTTTTGTTCTTTTATATGCATATATGTATATATCTCCAATTTGTAAATGTTTTATATTCTTTACTTTAATTTCGGAGCACTAGCTCCCAGATCACAATATTAATTTATTACAGATTATATTGTGGTCAGGAAGCTAGTGCTCTGAAATTTGAATAAAGAATAAAAAACATTTACAATTTGGAGATATGTATATATGCATATAAAAGAACAAAAAGAAAAGATGAGACCTTTATGATGCATACAGAATAAATACAATTGTTCATAAAAAAAGAACATTAGTTGAAATATAAAAAAATAAATAAAACTGATGGTATCAATTTATTAGGATTTATTAGGATTGTAATAATTTTATCACAAAAGAAATAGAATAGTATATATATCAATATTGAATCACTTACACTGTTTATTTTATTATGGAACAGAGCGAGCTGGTTCAGTTGAGGAAAATAGGACGTTTTTTTACCAAGAGGCACGTCAGGAAATTCTATTTGTTCTAAGCCACAGTCATTCAGCAGCAAATGTTCCAAGCTAAAACATAATGCTTATAATTAAAATATTTATATCCATATTTATTGATAATGTTTTTGTTTTTTTGTTCAAACTGTTTTAAATTCTTTTTAAGAATTTTATTTACTGAGTAGTTGAATTTCAAACACTTGTATGGCACAGTTTTATTTTCAAAAAAGAAAATAATCATATTTCTACTAATTTTTAATGTTATTCAATACATGAATTGTAAAATTTCCACATTACAAATTGATTATTTTTAAAACAACAATGTCTATACGATGGAAGAATAAACTGCAAGCAACTTATTGTAATCACTTTATATGATATCTGGATATGTAAATTCAATTGAAATAAAAAAAAAAGCTCTTTACTTACTTTGGCAACTCTCCAAGCACTAAAACATGCTTCCACTCTCGAATAGGATTTGATTCAAGATTGAGGATTTTTAGGTTCTTCATATTAGGCGAAAGTGAGTCTATATCACTGATGGTGTTTAAACACATGTGGACTTCTTCAAGTTTCACAATCATTTCAAACACAATCAAAACCTAAAAGATCAGAAACAAAAATGATAACTTAATTCAGAAAATAATTTATATTAAGGTTAGACTCAAATATTTCAAAACTATGATCCCTATCAAAAGGATTACTAATAAACAGCTCACTTCTTTCCACGTGTAATTCATTTTGTTGATAAACAGAGCAGTGACGTTTTGAAATGCTGCTTGAAAATCACTTGGAACATCTGGTAACTCAAGTCGGTTGCGGCTGAA
>JAGTTF010000113.1:0-20754 GCA_019095985.1 Streblospio benedicti | reverse complement strand
TAAATCTAAAGAAGGCACTGTACTTTTTGCGCTTTCAACAATTAGCAAATCTAAAAGTAAACATATTGCTTCCAGACATCAGAAACTTGGCCTGTAAATCAGGTGTGCCTCCTGCTGTTCGGGCCCTTGTGGTGCCTGCAATATTTGTTCAAAACAATGTATACATCTATGTATCTCAGCAGCAGTGACTTTTCAAGACAACTGTTAGTTTCACATGCTTGACCAATTCACTGAAAACCGCAGCTTATTGAATAAGCAACCGTTACACTGTAAACAGTCTCCCAATTAAATGTTGTTATGGCTCAAGTAACAGATTAGAACGTCAAGGGGTATGGTCAAATTAACACTTTTTAGTGGTTAAATTTTTACAATTATTTATTTTTATAACACAAATCAAATACCTGATACAAATGTCTAAATAAATTAAATAGAAAATACTTTTTACACAAGATTGCTGTGAATGTTCTGACACAATCTGACACTTGAAATTACTGTCCATTTAAAATTTTTACAGGAACAAAATATCCACTCCAGAAATATTTGCTTTGAAAGTCTAATCCATTAAAGTTACCCAGCGGCTGAATCAGCTATTTGGCACAAATGAGATGATATTTCCAAACAATGCTCTGTGAGCTTTATCAAGTCGTCAGAGTTCCAATAACAAAGTTTTCAAACAAATGCTTCCAGAGCGTTAATTTTTAAATTCAAAACTTAATGACAAGGATGGTCTGAAATATTTCTTTGATGGCAAAGATGCATGAACAAATCAAACTCTTCAAAACTAATTCACAAACTGAAACCCACAAACTATGCTCATTTATCTAATTGCGAGCATCCTTTATATATATATCTCAGAGGTCTAA
The DNA here is from genome assembly GCA_019095985.1 of Streblospio benedicti. Classification (NCBI taxonomy): domain Eukaryota; kingdom Metazoa; phylum Annelida; class Polychaeta; order Spionida; family Spionidae; genus Streblospio; species Streblospio benedicti. The sequence continues at coordinate 19,891 of JAGTTF010000113.1, read as the reverse complement.
GGTCTAGAACAATTCGGGGAACAACACATTATTCATAACAAATTATAATGCATTGAGGTAATATTTTCAGTGATTATTGAAAATATTACTCCATGAACTTAGTGTCAGTACATTAGAGAACATGTAAAGTGCCATTATCAAAATAATTTGATGACTCGTTAAAGAATAGCTTGAAATTCCATGAATGTTACAGATGTATAAAGCAAATTACATGTGAAAAATGCATTATTTATTTATAGAAGCTGCTTCCTGCTCTTCATTCACATCCTCATAATATTCCATCAGACTACCAATAGCTAAAAAGATTATGTCATTTAATTATTCATCACCGATATGTTTTCCACATAACTGAAGTGTATCACTTGAGTGATTAGACATGTCTATGCAGATTAAAATATTGTTGTTCAAATCATTGGACTTATTCCCCAATTAAGAAATGTTCAAAATGTCTTACTGTCTCTCAGAGTTTTGATCGATAATGTACATTTCACAAAGCTACAAACCATACATAATACGTATACTTGTACTTAGTACTTACATTGAACAAAGCTGTTTGATACAGCAGTAGCAGTTGGTTCCGCATGACAGTGAATTAGCTGCATCTTTCATATATGCAGAACTGCACTGGGCAAATTTTGTGAGCTCCTGCCAGTCCTACCCAACAGGTATATTCCTTTATCTTCGAGAGGTAGAATGTGTTCTACCTATGTACGCAGTGCTATGCTTCATGGGTCTGAGACATGGGCAGCATCCTCTATTAATGTAAAGCCATGTCGTGTTTGTAAGTCATAGTATACATACCCCCCCCCCCCCCACTACCATGATACTGGGGCCAGTGATTCTGAGTGATGATAGAGTACGGGAATACGTGTAAAGTCTACCATAGATATAGTAAATTTATATGAATACAACAATGCTAAGTCTTGCTCATTTAAAGCATTTTTCATTTAACATTTAATATACTGCTAGAAATTAAAGTAGAAATAAAGTTTACTAACCTCTATTGAACACACATGCAAATCCTTTTACTTAAACACACCCAAATGAACAAATATTAATAAAAGAAATAATATATTTGTTTATCAGCTGTTCTTCTGCAGTACTAGTACTATAGTACTTAGTATGAGTAGTGCACCTGCGTCCATAATACGTAAAACGTGGGGAGTAAACTATACGACATACGTAAGAGGTGTAATAGCTAAAACACTTGGTCAATTACATTAGGCATACTTATGGGTATATATATATTGATATAGGGGTTAACACCATCGCCTGCTCACAGTACAAGCTTTGGGTGCACAGACTACGCATGTCTAAGATGTCAGAGTGAAGCTTGTCCGATGGATGGTAGACCAGATGTCCAGGTTGAAGGGGATGGGTCCATGCTTGATGTAGAGCCCAATTTATGCTATCTTGGAGATATATTATTATCAGGAGGACGATGCAGACTCGCATTCAGCACTAGATGCAATACAGAAAGTTCAAGACGCTGCTCCCTAATCTGACATCCAAATATGTAACTTTAAAGACCCATGAGAAAATGTTCTCAGCCTGTATCCATTCTGCCTTGCTTCAAGGTAGTGAAACCTGGGCACCGTCTGCTGCAGTCCTTTAGGGGATCTATGATCTATGACACGTTGGATTTGCAGAGTTAAACCTGATGATATACCTCTTCCACTATATGCTCCACAAAATGTTAGGGATTTTGGTGTCCTTCAAACTGCGCTCTTGAAAGAACAGATGGTTCGGACATATGCATGCAGCAATCCTCCTCTTGCATCAATTTTGTCATGGTTTCGTCGGGTGCATGGCATCAAAGAAAGACTTGGATGGAATGTGAGAAACCCGAATTGAAAGACTATCTGCAACCTCCTTAATACATACAAGTATGTTAGAAATGCGTGGACAGTTGGCGTGAGACACTGCCAACAGCTGCCTACCCCAGAAACTGGGACACCCTCTTCAGTGGACATATAAACCCTTGACTGTCGTAGCAGTAGTTCTCTACCCTAGCTTTGGCTACAAATGCATTGATAGATCTATATATATGTGTGTGTGTGTCGATGCAAGAAAAGCAAAATATTTGTAATTGTTTTCTATATTAAATTTGTAACTATTTTTTCTCTCTTTCAAGTCAAATACATTTTTACACAACGAATAATGTTGAAATTACATATAAGTACTTGATGTTAAAGTTGGTTGTAGCAAAAAAGGTCTGGTAAGGGTTTCCCCTTGAAAAAATATGTCGAAAAATCTCAGTCTCCCATCTCCCACTTTGGCTATCTCCCACTTTGGCTGCCTCATCTCCCATCTCCCATTTTTCACCAGGCCAATCTCCCATCTCCCAAACTCTCATACCCCCCCTCCTTTGAATGGGAAATGGAAACTGATTTAAACGTCAACTTTTATTGTTCTCGAATTGAATTTCCATGAATGGGCCCAAATTCAAATCACAAACAATAATATATTACAGGCCTCCCTCTTGTGGGGTGATAATGGTCAGGTGATAAGTAATGTTAACAAAACCTTGACTGATCATCACTCAGTGTAACTCTGCAACTGGTCTTTTATTTCATTATTTGTGGTAGAAATATTGACTCAAAATATGCACAGTGATGTTGAGGACATTGTGACCAAATAAAAAAAGAAATTAAATATGTTAAAACATACTTTTTGGTGGAGTAGCATCATCTTCGTTTTTGAAGTATTAACAAATTCAATTATCTAAATTGCATGGTAAACGTAATTTGAAATAAAAAGTATGATCTTTATGAATTGGGATAATAGAATTATGGTGGACTTTTGAAGAATTCCTACACACTGTATATAAAGGACTTCATTATGATTTATATTGTGAATGTCATATGCTGCACATGTATATACTTGTCAAGTCTAGTTGACATGTATCCATACAGGTGTATACCACGTGTATCTCTACCCGTGTTCTACACGTATAGAGATACAACACGGGTAGAGATACACGTATGATATACACAATTTCATTTTGGAAACCCCAATTATCCGCAAAATACCATGTTTGAACACTTGACTTTTCCTGTGGGATAGGTTGGTGGGGTGGGGGTGGGTTGGCAAACATGCACAACAAATTTGCTGTAGGTAGACTTCTAGTATCTGAAATTATGAGGTTTTTGGTCTAAATTGGAAGTGTCAGTTGAAGATTATATGTGCGAGGGGGCGATAGCAATGAGTTCTTTCTGAGTCTTTTCTTATGAAGCCTTGGTCTGTAATTGTAGGGTTCCCATATTTGTGCAAACTTTGAAAAAAAAAAGAACTATCTGAAATTGTCAAGTTTTTATGTCTGTAACTTGAAAGGTTTTAAGCGATGACCACACAATTTCATTGTTGCAATGAAACATATAGAAAATGCATTACAGAAATCCCATGTTTGAACACTTGACTTTTCCCTGTGGGAATGTTAGGTTGGTGGGGTCGGGGGGGGTTTGGGTTGGCAAACATGCACAACAAATTTGCTGTAGCTAGACTTCTAGTATCTGAAATTATGAGGTTTTGGTCTAAATTGGAAGTGTCAGTTGAAGATTATATGGGCGAGGGGCGATAGCAATGAGTTCTTTCTGAGTCTTTTCTTATGAAGCCTTGGTCTGTAATTGTAGGGTTCCCATATTTGTGCAAACTTTGAAAAAAAAAACCATCTGAAATTGTCAAGTTTTTATGTCTGTAACTTGAAAGGTTTTAAGCGATGACCACACAATTTCATTGTTGCAATGAAACATATAGAAAATGCATTACAGAAATCCCATGTTTGAACACTTGACTTTTCCCTGTGGGAATGTTAGGTTGGTGGGGTGGGGGGGGGTTTGGGTTGGCAAACATGCACAACAAATTTGCTGTAGGTAGACTTCTAGTATCTGAAATTATGAGGTTTTTGGTCTAAACTGGAAGTGTCAGTTGAAGATTATATGTGCGAGGGGCGATAGCAATGAGTTCTTTCTGAGTCTTTTCTTATGAAGCCTTGGTCTGTAATTGTAGGGTTCCCATATTTGTGCAAACTTTGAAAAAAAAGAACTATCTGAAATTGTCAAGTTTTTATGTCTGTAACTTGAAAGGTTTTAAGTGATGACCACACAATTTCATTGTCATAATGAAACATATAGAAAATGCATTACAGAAATCCCATGTTTGAACACTTGACTTTTCCCTGTGGGAATGTTAGGTTGGTTGGTGGGGGGGGGGGTTTGGGTTGGCAAACATGCACAACAAATTTGCTGTAGCTAGACTTCTAGTACCCCTGAAATTATGAGGTTTTTGGTCTAAATTGGAAGTGTCAGTTGAAGATTATATGTGCAGGGGCGATAGCAATGAGTTCTTTCTGAGTCTTTTCTTATGAAGCCTTGGTCTGTAATTGTAGGGTTCCCATATTTGTGCAAACTTTGAAAAAAGAACTATCTGAAATTGTCAAGTTTTTATGTCTGTAACTTGAAAGGTTTTAAGTGATGACCACACAATTTCATTGTCGCAATGAAACATATAGAAAATGCATTACAGAAATTCCATGTTTGAACATTGACTTTTCCCTGTGGGAATGTTAGGTTGGTGGGGGTCGGGGGGGGGGTTGGGTTGGCAAACATGCACAACAAATTTGCTGTAGGTAGACTTCTAGTATCTGAAATTATGAGGTTTTTGGTCTAAATTGGAAGTGTCAGTTGAAGATTATATATGTGCGAGGGGCGATAGCAATGAGTTCTTTCTGAGTCTTTTCTTATGAAGCCTTGGTCTGTAATTGTAGGGTTCCCCTATTTGTGCAAACTTTGAAAAAAAAAGAACTATCTGAAATTGTCAAGTTTTTATGTCTGTAACTTGAAAGGTTTTTAAGCGATGACCACACAATTTCATTGTCTAATGAAACATATAGAAAATGCATTACAGAAATCCCATGTTTGAACACTTGACTTTTTCCCTGTGGGATTGTTAGGTTGGTGGTGGGGGGGGGGTTGGCAAACATGCACAACAAATTTGCTGTAGGTAGACTTCTAGTATCTGAAATTATGAGGTTTTTGGTCTAAATTGGAAGTGTCAGTTGAAGATTATATGTGCGAGGGGCGATAGCAATGAGTTCTTTCTGAGTCTTTTCTTATGAAGCCTTGGTCTGTAATTGTAGGGTTCCCCATATTTGTGCAAACTTTGAAAAAAAAGAACTATCTGAAATTGTCAAGTTTTTATGTCTGTAACTTGAAAGGTTTTAAGCGATGACCACACAATTTCATTGTTGCAATGAAACATATAGAAAATGCATTACAGAAATCCCATGTTTGAACACTTGACTTTTCCCTGTGGGATTGTTAGGTTGGTGGGGGGGTGGGGGGTGGATTGCACAACAAATTTGCTGTAGGTAGACTTCTAGTATCTGAAATTATGAGGTTTTTGGTCTAAATTGGAAGTGTCAGTTGAAGATTATATGTGCGAGGGCGATAGCAATGAGTTCTTTCTGAGTCTTTTCTTATGAAGCCTTGGTCTGTAATTGTAGGGTTCCCATATTTGTGCAAACTTTGAAAAAAAGAACTATCTGAAATTGTCAAGTTTTTATGTCTGTAACTTGAAAGGTTTTAAGTGATGACCACACAATTTCATTGTCGCAATGAAACATATAGAAAATGCATTACAGAAATCCCATGTTTGAACACTTGACTTTTCCTGTGGGATTGTTATTAATTGGGGTGGGGGGGGGTTGGCAAACATGCACAACAAATTTGCTGTAGGTAGCCTTCTAGTATCTGAAATTATGAGGTTTTTGGTCTAAATTGGAAGTGTCAGTTGAAGATTATATGTGCGAGGGGCGATAGCAATGAGTTCTTTCTGAGTCTTTTCTTATGAAGCCTTGGTCTGTAATTGTAGGGTTCCCATATTTGTGCAAACTTTGAAAAAAAGAACTATCTGAAATTGTCAAGTTTTTATGTCTGTAACTTGAAAGGTTTTAAGCGATGACCACACAATTTCATTGTCGCAATGAAACATATAGAAAATGCATTACAGAAATCCCATGTTTGAACACTTGACTTTTCCCTGTGGGATTGTCAGGTTGGGTGGGGGGGGGGGGGTTGGCAAACATGCACAACAAATTTGCTGTAGGTAGACTTCTAGTATCTGAAATTATGAGGTTTTTGGTCTAAATTGGAAGTGTCAGTTGAAGATTATATGTGCGAGGGGCGATAGCAATGAGTTCTTTCTGAGTCTTTTCTTATGAAGCCTTGGTCTGTAATTGTAGGGTTCCCATATTTGTGCAAACTTTGAAAAAAAAACTATCTGAAATTGTCAAGTTTTTATGTCTGTAACTTGAAAGGTTTTAAGCGATGACCACACAATTTCATTGCCGCAATGAAACATATACAAAATGCATTACAGAAATTCCATGTTTGAACACTTGACTTTTCCCTGTGGGATTGTCAGGTTGGTGGGGTGGGGGGGGTGGGTTGGCCAACATGCACAACAAATTTGCTTCTAGTATCTGAAATTATGAGGTTTTGGGTCTAAATTGGAAGTGTCAGTGGAAGGTTATATGTGCGAGGGGCGATAGCAATGAGGTTCTTTCTGAGTCTTTTCTTATGAAGCCTTGGTCTGTAATTGTGGGTTCCCATATTTGTGCAAACTTTGAAAAAAAAGAACTATCTGAAATTGTCAAGTTTTTTTATGTCTGTAACTTGAAAGGTTTTAAGCGATGACCACACAATTTCATTGCAGCAATGAAACATATACAAAATGCATTACAGAATTCCCATGTTTGAACACTTGACTTTTTTCCTGTGGGATTGTCAGGTTTGGGGGGGGTTTGGCCAACATGCACAACAAATTTGCTGTGCTTCTAGTATCTGAAATTTTGAGGTTTTGGGTCTAAATTGGAAGTGTCAGTTAAGGTTATATGTGCACACGATAGCAATGACTTCTTTCTGAGTCTTTTCTTATGAAGCCTTGGTCTGTAATTGTAGGGTTCCCATATTTGTGCAAACTTTGAAAAAAAAAGAACTATCTGAAATTGTCAAGTTTTTATGTCTGTAACTTGAAAGGTTTTTAAGGGATGACCACACAATTTCATTGCCGCAATGAAACATATACAAAATGCATTACAGAATTTCCATGTTTGAACACTTGACTTTTGGTCCTGTGGGATTGTCAGGTTGGTGGGGTGGGGGGGGGGGCGAACATGCACAACAAATTTGCTTCTAGTATCTGAAATTATGAGGTTTTTGGTCTAAATTGGAAGTGTCAGTGGTTTATATGTGCGAAATGACTTCTTTCGCAATATGGTTCTTTTCTTATGAAGCCTTGGTCTGTAATCGTAGGGGTTCCCATATTTGTGCAAACTTTGAAAAAAAAAGAACTATCTGAAATTGTCAAGTTTTTATGTCTGTAACTTGAAAGGTTTTAAGCGATGACCACACAATTTCATTGCCGCAATGAAACATATAGAAAATGCATTACAGAATTCCCATGTTTGAACACTTGACTTTTCCTGTGGGATTGTTAGGTTGGTGGGGGGGGGGGTTGGCAAACATGCACAACAAATTTGCTGTAGGTAGACTTCTAGTATCTGAAATTATGAGGTTTTTGGTCTAAATTGGAAGTGTCAGTGGAAGGTTATATGTGCGAGGGGCGATAGCAATGACTTCTTTCTGAGTCTTTTCTTATGAAGCCTTGGTCTGTAATTGTTCCCATATTTGTGCAAACTTTGAAAAAAAAACAACTATCTGAAATTGTCAAGTTTTTATGTCTGTAACAAAGGTTTTTAGCAACCAAAAATTTCATTGCCGCAATGAAACATATACAAAATTGTCAAGAATTCCCATGTTTGAACACTTGAAAGGTTTTAAGGGATTGTCACAATTTCATTGGGGGGGTTGGCCAACATATAACAAATTTGCATTAGTATCTGAAATTATGAGGTCTTTGGTCTAAATTGACTTTTCAGTTAAAGGTTATATGTGCGAGGGCGATAGCAATGAGTTCTTTCTGAGTCTTTTCTTATGAAGCCTTGGTCTGTAATTGTTGGTTCCCATATTTGTGCAAACTTTGAAAAAAAAACTATCTGAAATTGTCAGGTTTTTATGTCTGTAACTTGAAAGGTTTTAAGCGATGACCACACAATTTCATTGTCGCAATGAAACATATAGAAAATGCATTACAGAAATCCCATGTTTGAACACTTGACTTTTCCCTGTAATTGTTAGGTTCCCATATTTGTTGCAAACATGCAAAAAATTTGCTGTAGAACTATCTGAAATTATGAGGTTTTTGGTCTAAATTGGAAGTGTCAGTAAGGTTATATGTGCGTTTTAAGAGTCTTTTCTTATGAAGCCTGAAGTCTTGTAATTGTAGGGTTCCCCATATTTGTGCAAACTTTAAAAAAAAAAGAACTATCTGAAATTGTCAAGTTTTTATGTCTGTAACTTGAAAGGTTTTAAGCGATGACCACACAATTTCATTGCCACAATGAAACATATATAAAATGCATTACAGAATTCCATGTTTGAACACTTGACTTTTCCCTGTGGGATTGTTAGGTTGGTGGGGGGGGGGGGTGGGTTGGCAAACATGCACAACAAATTTGCTGTAGGTAGACTTCTAGTATCTGAAATTATGAGGTTTTTGGTCTAAATTGGAAGTGTCAGTTGAAGGTTATATGTGCGAGGGGCGATAGCAATGAGTTCTTTCTGAGTCTTTTCTTATGAAGCCTTGGTCTGTAATTGTAGGGTTCCCATATTTGTGCAAGGTTGAAAAAAAAACTCCCTGAAATTGTCAAGTTTTTTTATGTCTGTAACCCCCAGTCTGCGATGACCACACAATTTCATTGTCGCAATGAAACATATAGACAAATGCATTACATGAAATCCCATGTTTGAACACTTGACTTTTCCTGTGGGATTGTTATGTTGGTGGGGTGGTAATTTGGCAAACATGCACAACAAATGTGCTGTTCATAGACTTCTTGTATAATGAAATTATGAGGTTTTTGGTCTAAATTGGAAGTGTCAGTTAAAGATTATATCTGCGATTTTGGATAAATAACCAGCTTTGTGAGTCCTTTCTTATGAAGCCTTGGTCTGTAATTGTAGGGTTCCCAATTTGTGCAAATTTTGAAAAAAAAAAACTATCTGAAATTGTCAAGTTTTATGTCTGTAACTTGAAAAACATTACAAAACAATGACCACACCTGAATTTCATTGTTGCAATGAAACATATAGAAAATTCATTCACAGAAGTCCCATGTTTCAACAACAAACTTGAACTTTTCCCTTTGGGATTGTTATGTTGGTGGGGTTGGGGGGGGGGTTGATAAACATGCACAACAAATTTGCTGTACAAAGAAGAGTTCTTTTCCATCCGAAATTATGAGGTCTTTGGTCTAAATTCCATGCCATTTAGCATCAATATATTACCCTCCCAACCTTATTTTACATTTGTGTACATTCTCTTACTTATGAAGAATTTTTGGAATATTGAAATTAAAACATTGTTACCATGGTAGTAAGAAAAGTATTTGATGTATCATTACCAAACATTACAATTTTTTTTTTTGATATATCAGTCTCCATGCCTGGTTTGTGTTTGAGGAACTTTGGCCCACTTTTAATGAACCTATGAACGGTAGGTGTTAATACCTCGTTAGCGCACTTTAGGGAGAAGTATTTCACCGATTATCACCAAACTACACATTTAGCTTCTATTTACTACTCTCCAGAGCCGATTAGATTTTGGTGTACTATGGCTTACTTTTGCTAACGTTATGACATATTTAAAAATAACACGACATTACAAATTTGTGTTTAGCTGTCTCCTGGGAACAGTTTATGTCCTATTATGGCTAAATGTGATATTGTGTATGAATAAATTACCCTCCCAAGCTTGTTTGATGTTTGAGTACTTTGGCTTAATTTTGAAGATTTATGTTAGACTTTGCCGTTTCTGAACGTCTTATCTACTTTATGTATGGCACGTTAAGGGTTAATATATATCTTATATTATTGCAGTGCACACTCTCATGTTATATTTTGTCAGACAGGGTATCGCCAAGCTCATCATGTATTTTTGAAGAGTTCAACTGTAATAAAGGAAAATACCTTGAACTGGGTAGAAGTATGTAATGATAATAGTTAAGCTTCACTGTTCCGTTGTTTACTGTTGAATTGACTTTTATATTGTTGCAGTGATGTGAACTTGCGTTCTTTTTTTTTTCACATATTTTTTTATGGGTTTTGACCTCTGCAAAAAATTGTCATACGGGACAAGATTTTATTACGGGATTTTACTTTTTTCACAAAAATATGTACATTATTGTCGTTATTTGAGTCGATTGACGTGTCTTAAAATTGTCTCGATTTCGAAGCAATTTACACTGCACCAGACAGTCCTGGAATCATAAGGGGTCAATGACTTGTTTACTCGCTGCGCTCGCTGTATGTTGTTCTGTGTTGTGCGAGAGTAGAAGCAGTTTACATTTTGGCTGGTGCACGCAGGCAGCACTCCGGTAACTTATTTAGCTCCAGAAAAACATGTGTGCACATGGATAATTGTGCATTGGGATATGTAAATGAAGAGTCGGGTGCTAACCACTGTACTATTCCCGCCTCAGGAGCTCATTATCGGGTGACATGTTTTAATTTCTGGAAAACAACGAACGTTGCATTTTTTTCACCAATTTGTCAAGAAAAAAGACATTATATTGCAACGTTGTTGCATAATGATTGCTTGTAATATGTGACATAAAGTTATCTATTCTTAATCGCGATGGCAATGCTTCAAAATCCAATACGATGGACATGCATGTCAAATTCATTGACAGTAGTTTTGTGTTGAACAACCAACCACACGCCGGGAGCCATTCTGCATAGGCCTACTAATATGAAAAGTTTATTTCACATGGTATAAAATGAATAAATTTCGGTCACATTAACAATATGCATTGAATATTAATAAGTAAAATAGTTGGTTTATTACCTAAATATCCAACCAAGACAGTTATATTTATCATCCAAAGCAGAAAAATAGTGTGTGTGTAATTTTGTATTTGAATGTTATATTGCAAAAAATTAAGATTGTATAAAGATTTTTGTCCGAAATCAATAAGCTTTTTCAAATCAAATTCAGCTTTCGTAAGCTTCTGATTAATCTTTTTCACGATCTGGGGTTCACATCTCTGTAGTTGTTGAGTTCAAGTGTTAAATCTGGCAACCCAATTACTTGGGATATGTATGTCATTTTAATAATCCATATATGTCCCAAGGATTGCAGAAGTGAGATAAAATACATCACAGTTGTTGAAGCGGGGTGTTAAAGATTTCACGCCAATGTTTTTCTTTTGTTTCAATTCCGCAAGAAATTTAATTTTAATTATGTTAGAATAATGAAGTTGATTTTTCCTGCATTGTCTTCATTTAAGGACTTTCTATGAGATGCAAACATTGATTTTTATTAATGACTTTATCACTTTCAGAACATCTAGCAAAGAAAAAGTCTACTTTGGAAGCTTTTGAGATCGATTATGATTGGATTGAGTCTTTGGAAGTGGTGGTAGATGCCGGTGCTGAACGTCCAACACAGAGCGAGGAACAGCATACCCCCAGTGAAATCAGGTTAACGTCCGTAACGTATTATTCATAATGTTACACTGTGTCATAAAAAAAATCCAACTCGAAGACTCTGAATAGGCAATGTTAACTCGTGGTTTTTACCCAAGGTCTGCATTGAAAAATCATAAATCAATGTCTTGTCTCCACAGTTCGTCGACTGAAGGGGACGTACGGGATGAATCAGCTTGTAGCCCTCTGTGTATCTCACAGAGCGAGCAACAACCAACGCCTAGTGAAATCAGGTTTGTTAACGTCCAAAAAATATTCGTTAAGTTAGACATCGTCATAAAAATGCAACTCAAATACTCTGAATTAGGCAATCTCAACTCACATTTTTTACCCAAGGTCTGCATAGAAACTCATAAGTCAATGTCTTGTCTCCACAGTTCGTTGACTGAAGGGGACGTACCGGATGAATCAGCTTGTAGCTCTCCGTGTATCTCACAGAGCGAGCAACATTGTTGGTGCTAGGAGAGCGCAACAACCAACAAACCACATAGTGAAATCAGGTTTGTGTGATTATCATTATTTGTCAAATATCAGTCCTCCGTAACTAAAAAGTTAACTTTTTGAACTTTAGTTTACCGAAATTAAACCAGCTAAAGAAAAAACCAGTGACCACACAGTTGCATAACTGCTATGTGTACCAGAGATGGGGCGACTAAATTTTTTTAAACTAAACTAAATGAAACTAAACTAAACTAAACTAAAATGATGATTTTCATGATTAAACTAAACTAAACTAAAGTGACTCGGGCAAATGTTATGATTAAACTAGACTAAACTAAATGATCGCTTGATTAACTAAAACTAAAATAAATTTTGCAAATGAAGGATTTACGGTATTTCAGAAAATTGACTAAATGTTATCGATCTATCAATTTTCAAATGTATTTGTTAATCCCAACTCTGCATAACAACAAAATCATGTGAACATTCAAATGGATACAATATCAGGAAACGTGCACATGAATTTGTAGCCCTCAATGGTGACATAGTGAAATCAAACAAAGACTTTTTTTCTGAAACATAGTTAAAAATGCAACTAAATACTTTTAAATATCAACTCAAACAACCCAAGGTTTTATACACCATAAATAGAATGAAAACAACACATGAATCAGCTTGTAAAATTTCCTCCTGCTCACTGAAGTAGGCAATATCTCTGATAACCTACATCATAAATGAAAACACAAAATCTACCATCCTTTTAACTAAATAAAACTTTTTGAATGGTAAGCAATCTATTTAAAGGCAGAATCAAAGAAAAACAAAACTGTAATGGTTTAAACTAAACTACTAAATGACGATTTTAATTAAACTAAACTAAACTTATCTTAACTAAACTAAAGCCATTGGAATTAAATTTTGCAAATGAAGGATCACAGGAATTGAAAATGTTTTTTTTATAGCTGAACAGAAAACATTCAAATGGATGCAAGCCGTTTTTTATGGTGACATACAGATTAACAAAGACTTTGTTTCTGTGGTTTTAAATTTACACCATAGAATAGACAAAATTTCACTGATAAGCAAGCAGTTGACTATAAATTAAAACACACAATCTACTGTCCTTTTACTAAATAAAGATGGTAAGCAATCTAAAAGGGGTTTTCAAAAAAATTGTTTTTTAAATCAAAATTGGAATTAAAGCTCATGATTAAAATGGAAATTTATGATTAAACTAAACTAAACTAAACTTCACTGAAATTTTTGACTAGTTTGTTGATTAACTAAAACTAAAAATAAATTACAAACAAATTCTGATTGATTAAAACGAAATTAAAACTAAAACTAATCGCCCCAACTCTGATGTGTACCAATGGAGATGTCGACAAATTCAAATTCAAAGACTCTTAGGGTCTGTTAAACCCGGCCATAACAGATCCAATAATCATTTCTTTTTTGTAGTCAGGTCATTGGGAATGCAAACCTTCTTGCTGTACCATCGGATTCTGAAGAACTCGCTGCACTAGCACTGGCAATAAAGAAAACACTGTCATTAAAAAAAAAGGAGGAAAAAAAACAACGCCTAATGCTGATTCAAGTAGCGAGGATGAAAAAAAAAAAGCATATCAGCGTAAAAAGACCATGTGTTGTAAAAAAAAATTGGAAGAAGGCCCCACGTACATTGAACGAAAATGAATTCAAAAAGAACAAAAAGAAAAGAACACCTCCAACCTCAGGTGATAGTGATAGTGACTACGAGATGAGTAGTGAATCGAGTTGTGAAGTGAAATCGAGGCCTAAGCGTAAAAATAAGAAATTACCCCGCAAGTCACATGAACTGGATGAAGATCTGAGTGACGAGGGGCGATGTCAACGATATGCTGTATGCTGGTGATTTTCCACAAATTTTTATCCGACAAGTAAAAACGGAGCAAATATCGCAAAAAGGCAAAATCAAAAAGCTCGAGAGGGTATATAACAAATTAAATGCATGCCCCTATTGTGGGGAATGCAAAATTAACTTTGAAAAACATCTTCAAGCTGTACACAAGGGTCAGAAAGATGTGAGCAAGGCATTACAGTTAGAACCAGGGTGCAAAGAAAGAATTGACATTGTGGAACAACTACTCGCCAGAGGTAATCACCTTCATAATCTGAAGACTATTAAATTGAAATGTGGCATGTTTATACCAAAGCGAAGACCACGAGCAACGGCGAAAGGAAAGAAATTGAATTGGTTGGTTCGAGACTACGGGCCGTGCCCTGTGTGCTCGACCTGGATGAAGAAACACTTACTGTACCGACACACCAGAAAATGTTGTTTTTTCGCAAGAATGATCTGGAAACAAAGATGTCATGCTCAGAAATTCTGCTCCAGTCAGATATTGCCGCGGGGAGAGTGGATCGTCGTAAAGCCGATGCCTTGGTGAAGGAAGTCTACAAGATAATAATGAAAACGATGAAATAAGTAGAATTGCTAAAAGTGACCCCCTTATAGTACAGGCAGGAAATGGAGTATTGATTCGTAACATAGGAAACAAGGCAATGCGAAGATACTATGCCAGTTCTGTGATGCGGTTGCTTGCCAGGCTACTCATGGAATTGAGAAAACTTCAAGTTGATGAAGATGTGAAGGAGAACCTATGCTTTTATGATGCTCTGACAACTTCACAGTATACAAACTTTGTTGACGCTGTCTTTGAAGTGTGTGGGCCCTTGGACATAGCCGAAGAAGAGGATAATGAAGAAGACTTGCAGGCTCCAAGCAATGCTATAAAGCTATCTTATGACATTCTTCGACTATGTCATGCCAAGGTATACCAAGCCATGGACGATCCAAACAAAGAGAGAGGAGAAGCAGAGAGGAAAAAGACAAAGAGATTCGTCGAACGATTTAGCCAACACTGGTATACTGATGTCAAGAAGAAGGCAAGACATGTTTTGCGGCAGAGAAGGATAAACAAACGTCAGGAGCTTCCAGTCCCACAAGACATTGTCAAACTTGCAAATCAACTTAAAGATTCGCTCGGGAAGGCCAAGAGACCGGAGACACCAGAAGAGCTGCGGTCACTGCAATTGAATGTCTTAGCTAGACTGATTAGTTACAACCGCCGAAGACCTGGGGAAGTTCAGTCACTTAGGTAAGGAACAGACCTTAATTCATTTGGTTGATATGGGCAATCTGCTCTACTTGTGGGAGATTTATACATTTGCGAGGTTTCTTTAAAATTTTGAAGGCGTATATGATATTTTGAAATGTGGTTGTAGCACTAATGACAATTCTAAAATTTCATTTCATTCGATTTCCTTATGTGACAGGATGAAGCAGTATTCTCAGCGAACAATTGGCTTAAGTGGCACACATGATTCCCTCACGAGGAATCTGAATGAGGTGGAAAAAATGTTAGTGACATCCCAAGAAGTGGTAGAAATTAGAGGAAAGGTAAGACACACAGTGCATTTTCAGCCTCCCTGCCCTTGAAATGCTAAATTTACTGCATTAGACCTTCTCCTACACAGCTTGAGGATACATGTAATTCTCTACGTTGTCGATTATGTTGCCAGCAAAGAAGTGAATTGATTTCTAGTGTGTTTAAAATTACGTGCAACTTGTAATCTTTAACTCTATAGGCTGTTATTGAAATTGTAGAAAGATAGAAAAGTACCCCTCATCATTCCCAAGGACTGTGTCGCACCGATGACTTATATAACTGACAGGAAATTGCGAAAAAAGTTCGACATACAGGGCATATTTGTTTTTGCCTCCAACTCTTGTGAGTATATATTTTGCATCATTGTGTTATTCTTTATACAGGGAACATGGGTGGATTACTCATACGTCTAGAAGTACTCTAAAAGTACTGTGATTGTGATAGAGCTGAAAGAGCTGCGAATGCGTAATATACCACCTTTCACATTACGATGGTTAATCAGTGCAAGATTTTAATCTTAAATGCTGTAACTCACGTTGAAAGGGAGTAACCATTATAGAGTCCATTCATGTGCATGCATTTGGATTAGAACTATTGATATATCATTTAACGATGAACAAGTAGCCATTACTTTTAGACATTTTCTTCTGTTTTATGATTTTTTTTATTTTTCTGTTCATAGCTTGCTCAATATTGAGGGGATACCATGCCCTCAAGTTTGCAGTTTCAAACACCCGCAACCTGGAGAGGCCTGACCTCATTGTCGCAACAAACATGCGAAAAATGATGGCGTGCGTAACGCAAGTAAGTTATTGCGCTTATCATAGAAAATGTTACCCGTCTGTGATTTACTTTTTCATAAGTTTCCCACTCACTGGTACCTCAATTTCACAAAATAAAAATGAAAACACCCCTACAAAATGTAATGCTGAACTAAAGCATGGTGTTAAGCATATTGACTTCCAAACGTATGATGTAAGAAAAAATGTTTTGATATGATGATAAATTGATAATGATTTCATATTAGACAATGTAACAATGTCCCAATACCTAAGCAGCTTATAATCTATACTACAGAGTTTGGACACAAACTTCTCTGGGGAATCTGGCTACAGACCCCAGGAACCACACGAGTTTGGGCAGGAGCCAAGTATTCTGCCACGAGGGCGTACTACGCTGAGCCTGGCGCGAACTGTGGATGGCAGCAGCCACGGGACCGTGGAAGAATTCGCGCGAGACTATCGTTGTCCAGTTTGCAGTGTCAATCCTGGCCCTGACGTGGCTAGTGTAAGTTACATTGCTAGTTTCATGTGTCATGTTATCTGCTGATGAAATAATAATAATAATAATAATAATAATAATAATAATAATAATAATAATAATAATAATAATAATAATAATAATAATAATAATAATAATAATAATAATAATAATGAAAATATTTTAAGTGCCGGTATCCAATAGCTCACTGGCACTGTAGGATAAACTGGATATCTGAACAAATATAAACAAATATAGTTATCAATTATATGCAATTTTGAATAGGTGCGTCTTCATTGATCTTTTAAAAAAGTCAATATCCTCACACAACCGAATATAGTGTTTTTATTATTTATGCATGATTTGTGCTGTTCTGCAGGTCTTGTTCGATGATTACTGGACAGAGGGCCGCCACGTGTCTACTGTTAACGGCGTACGCTTCATCACATGTACCCGGTGCCACACATTTTTCCACACACGGTGTGTCGAAACAGACGAGCACTACAGCCGTAATATCACAGAATTCAACTTCACTTGTAGTAGGTGTGACACTGCCGCCGCTGCAGCACAAGAGTAGAATGCCTGGGAAAACCGCATTTCAGAGAAGCTGGCTGGTAAAGACTGAGTCAAAGTCATGGATCATGCCAGATAAGAATGATCCATATTCCGCATATTGCACATTTTGTAACAAGACATTTAGCATTGCTTCCATGGGCTTCAGAGCAGTGACCTCTCACGCTAGTGGGAAGAAACATCAACAAGCAGTGCAATGTAGTGTTGGAACTGTTTCAGTGGCAGCTGCAGGGAATCAGACTGTTCAGGATACTCTGACCCAACAACAACCTTCTGATCAGAGACTATTAACAGTGGCTATGCTAGTTGAAAATATTTGAGTGATTAGATGTAAACTGTTGGAGATTTACTGTTGCTGGAGTATTTAAAATTAGTTTGAGATTAAAAAGCCAGTGATTGGTCACACATATTTTCAGTGCATTTAGAAAATACAAAAAATATTGACCACTGATAATTTTTTGACACAATTGAACATTACAGGGATCCTGATATTTTGAAGGTTTCAAAAACAAAATGGTAAAATTTACAAAAAGCTTTTTTTTTTTCTAATAATGAATCAATCACACTGTATTTTAGTATTCTACAACATGAATATGGGTGCATGAATAATCACTAATATCATTTGAAATTTCTTTTTATCATTTTTCAGATATTGGACAAAAACAAGGAATCATCTCGTTAAAAAAATCAATAAAAATTCAAGTATCCATACAAAATCGACCCTAGAAATTTCATGAGCATAGATATTAGCGTCCGTCTTTTTGATTTATTTAACGTACCTTTTTCAACTATAATTTTATAATACGCAGAAGATTTTCAAATGAGTTCACCATGTAATTCACACAAAATATGACTTTGCATAGACAATGAATCATGTAACCTATACCCAAGTAGTAGAAAATCAAGAAAAATTAAAGTATCCATACAAAATTAAAAAAATAAATAAAACTTTTCATTGACGGACAATATTTTAATGTTCAATCAAATAACATTCAAAACTGCTTGATGATGTACCTTTGTGCATGCATAGACAATGAATCATACGCACGCACAATCATACAAATGTATTTAATTTAAAAATAACTAGCTGGTCAAAAAACCAATTTTTTTTTTAATATGATATACATTGTAATATATATAGAAGTTTAGGCAGAATAAATATATTTAATTTAAATTCCCTGTTCATTTTTTAAAAAAATGACCCAAAACCAGCCTGTCGAAATAACAGAGATTTTTAAAAAAATGAACCTGCACATGCAAATCTCACAAGTATTTTTTTTTAAATAGCTGGTCAAAAACCTTCATTATTTAATATATTTTAAATCATGATATAATATTTCTGCCCACACTAACAGTGAAAACAGGTATTTGGTTTGTAACTTTGATATTTCCAATCACATGTTGACAGTTAACACCATTTCAAACAAAAAGTAGCACTGAGTATGTAGGCGTGAGGTATGAGGATGTACGACCATTGCTCAAGGCTACATTGGTAATCAAGAAAATACGGTATCTGTAGGAAAAAAAACTCACTATAACATACAATCACACAAGTGCCTTCCCATCAGGATTATCCGTAAGGAAACCTCACAAAAAATAAACATTCACACAAGTGAAGAAATTACGGTGTCTGTAGGGAAAACCCCAGTAAAACAAACAATCACACAACTACCATCTCATCAGAATAATCCGTAAGGAAACTTCACAATTATGAACTTCCACACAAGTGAAGAAATTCTGGTGTCTGTAGGAAAAAACCTCACTATAACAAACTACCACACAAGTGCCTTTCCATCAGAATTATCCGTAATAAAACCTCACTAAAATAAACATTCACACAAGTACAGAAATTGAGGTGTCTGTAGGGAAAACCCCACGATAACAAACTATCACACAACTATGGACAATCTGTAAGAAAACCTCACAATAACTATCTTCCCCACAAGTGTACTCTCACTGGAAAAATCCGAGCGAACCCCACAACTCCATTTGTAGATAGGACCCCACAGTGTTTTCAAACCCCACAAGTGTGTTTGCATCCTGTCCATTTGTTCGTACTGATAGGACCCCACAGTGTTTTCGTACAAGCCAGTTGTAAATCACTGGAATAAGATAATACTTATTATATATCGGGAATGTACATCATGTAATGGAATCATAATTTAATGAATGTGTGATATCTGCTCTGTATCCTGTTAATGCCACAATTAAATAGAAAATATTAGAATTCTGGTTATGAAAAGTTTTAGCACATACGATGAAATATTAGACCCACAAAAAAGTGGTGTATCCAAAACTTGACTGAAACCCACCCTCGCTCGAAATGGAATATTGGTGACAAAAATATATATCATCCCTTACGTATATTTTCGTAAGATAAATATTACTTATGAGTCATAAATATTATATGATCTATGGTGAACGTAGATCAGTAGGATTATGGATATATTTGTCTAGAAATTTGGTTATGGCTGATGAAGTTTCTTTCACCTTATGGAAAATGTCCTTACATATAATTCTAAGAAATTGAGTCTTAATTAAAGGGAACTGAGGGAATAAACGTTCGTTGCTAAATTTCGG
>JAGTTF010000112.1:55668-67241 GCA_019095985.1 Streblospio benedicti | reverse complement strand
ATCCATTTCTATCTCTTCATCATCATCATCTTCAACATCTTCTATGAGGCATAGATCTCTGGCACTGACATCATAAGCTGCAAGAGTATGGGGAAAACATTGGATAAACCTTCAACAATGGGTTAATCACCAGTGTGATAAGTGTGTGGACAACAAAAGTAACATTTTCAGTTGTTTTATTTTGGAATGTGAAATAGGTGTACATGTAGGAATATTTGGGAAAAGTTCACCTAATTCCAATAAACTGTTGGCTCTTTTTGTGCATGTACACTGTCTGTGTACAGGAGACCTTAAAATATTCAAATTACATAATCCAATCCCACCCCAAAATAATTACATGCACACACACAAAGAGTAAACATAAAAACTCATATCATTTCTAATATTTTTATGTTAGTAATTAGCATTAGCAATTTGCAATTAAGACACAAGACCATCTGATGAAATAATCAACAGATCATCTTCGTTTAACCCTTTCCCTCTTACTCTGACACGTGCCAAGTCCTATAAAGAAAGGGGTCACCAGAACAGAGATCCATGTACTTACATGTGCTGGGTTGCGGTTCCTCAAGGTCTCCCTCATCGTCTCTGGGCACGTCCTGAAAGAATCAACATGAACGTGATCAGGTATAATTCAAAAGGCCGGATTATGGCTTTGTGGCAACATAGAAAATGGCTTAAAACATGGCAATTTTGAGACATGTTTTATAATATTGAACAAATCTATGTGTAGCGTTAGCTCCTGAAGATAGAACAATTGCTAAGCGGCAGTCATTAGTGGGGTATTTAGCAATGAAACTGAGCTCAATATTTGCCCCCAAATAGAGCACGTCTCCAACACTATGGCCCCCGCCTCAGCTGCAGACCAATATCTTAATTTTTTCAACACTGTATAATCATTGTTTTAACAAGATGTGAGTAAAAATCAAATCAGAAACGTTTTCTAGTAAATCTGTGCATTATCTTCCATTCTATCATTCCGTGCAAAAATCACCGCCAATAACCCACGCTGATTGGTCAATCAGCGTGCTAAATTATGCGATGGAATGAACGCTCCAGAGCGCGCGGAGACCACTACTACGGCGCTAGTCTAAACTCGTCACATTATCAATACAGCCGTTGACGTCGCAAGGCGTGTCCTGTGTAGTGGAGATCAAAAGTTTAGACTAGCGCTGTAGTAGTGGTCTCCGCGCGCTCTTTTTTGGCAAAATTGACTTGCAATGAGAATGTTTTAATATGATTTATTTTGAAATAAAATCAATCGTAACCATCGTAATTAAGTAGAAGGTCAACTCGTCAACATTCTAGCACAATTCCCTTTACAGCTATGACATACTTATATTTATGTCTCCCCAAGAAATGCGCACCACATAGTGCTGTCTACTAGTCTAATTTAAATCTCGCACGGTTTTCTTACAGCTAAGGCATCAGCCCTGACCGCCACTCTATATCATATGGGAGCGTTCACAATTGACGTCAACCACATTTTGGCACTTTCTGACACCCCCCCCCCGTCACACACACCATCAACTTTCGTCAACTTCATGAGACCCATTCTTCCACAACTCAACAGCGTTCTTCTGGATGTCGCTTTTGTGATTTTGTGGATATACTTTTTAAATGCTGATATAATGTTTGAATTTTTTTATCCATTATGATACGTATTATTACACTGAACCATTAAAAAGCACATGGCGTTTGAAATAGGTCAGCAAATCACATAAGAAACAGTTGAGTTCTTCATTACTTTAAAAATATTTTGCTAATTTGTTTTGAATGAAAATGTATATATGTGAACCATTATGAGCCACAAAGTTTCTTTCATATCTGTGCTAACTAAGATGACCAAACTGGCTTAAATCACCGATTCAAGCTATATTCCCTTTGATTTATGATATCACAATATTCTCATTCTATTCTTCTACAAATGTTGCCAGTGTTACTGGTCAAGTATAAATTTAGTCCTAAATTGGTAACTTTACTACAGAAGTTAAGATACAAATTTAAGTTAGTTCTATGTACAAAGTTGGTGTCAACTTGCCAACCCCTCCTCCCACATCATCCAGTCAACCTTCTGGGTGCCCCCCTCCCCCTGTCAATTTTCGTCAACTTTTGATTACCCCCCTCCCCGCGTCAACTTTCGTCAACTTTCGCTGACACACACGCACACCTTCAGGGTTGACGTCAATTGTGAACGCTCCCTATCAGGTGACCGCTGATAACATCATGGACATAAGTGCTCAAACGAATATGCAAACTCATACCGTTGTGTGTTTGGTAGAGTATCGTTATCTTGTACTACCAGTATCTGCGCCGAGAAATTAAAACAACATTCATTATGGTCTCTTAATAGATTAATTAGCCATATTTTCCTACTCTGAGTATCAGAAGTCAGATTGAGCTCTGAAATGGTTCGCTAGAGAGATTATTATCATAATTTATTCACTTATGTGACCTGATTCTTAATTTTACGTTGTGCCGTGGTGTTTTACTGGATTGTAATTCATAAGCATCCTAGAACTATTCAAACCATCTGGATATAGACTGCTCTCGGCGTTATAGCCATAAAAAGTATAAGCAGCGTCTGTAAATCTTGTGATTGATCACTTGACCTAATTCAAATCCTGGGAAACATAGAAAAACTTAAAAATTAATTAATTAAAAAAAAAACTGTGATTGGTCAGAATTTTTAATGGGCAAGAATTATGCTTCAGAGGCCATAGCATGACGTCTGACACTCAGAGTGTATTTTCCTTGATGACGGATGAAATACACACATGTAGAGAGAGAACGTAAGCGTTTGTTTAAATTTTGCTGTTGTTAAAATCCTAAACTGTATCATATGTTATATTACCCACTGTTACCAATATAGTTAACAGTATAAAACTATCATTTGTACGTACATTAGTGCAAGTATCAGAACGTTTAGAGTAAACCATCTAGAGTGCTTGCAGACATTCTCGATATTAGTCTTCATATATTGTATAATACATATATATGTAACACTCAAGTATTGGTGAATGAGATACTTGAACCCACTCTGCTGCCAACGTGTCAAGCGGTCAGTAGCTGCCACCGTCATCTACTCAGGGATTGTCGATACCACCGTCGGTATATGACTGATAAGACACCTATAAAAGTTCAATAACATTGCCAATCTTTATCATTTGACTCGATTTCGAGGCAAATTGTGGGTATTTCATATTCTGCTGTGACATCAACTTGCGAGATGCTGTGCTTTGCGTTGCTTCTCCTGACCGCCCACTCTGCCATCAGCATGTCAGAGATGGAGGCGCTGCTTAAGAAAGTAGAAACGCTGGAATCAGGTAAGGATAAATATATTTTTCAATGTTGTCATCCATCCATTATACCATGGTGTCCATTCCAAGTAGATATACTTAAAATTGAATTGTCTTTGAAGTGATCATGGTATTATTCTGCCATACACATCTTAGTGGCAAAACCCACAGCGACGTACGGCAGCCGTACGGGAGCCGTACGTCAACTTCGTGCGAATTGCTCCAATGCATTTTACATAAGGTAAAACCCACAGTGAAATTCTGCCGTACGGCGTCTTACCGCTGCCATACGGCGTCGTATAGATTGCTTTAGTAACTTTTCTATTGGGTAAAACCCATACTGACGGATTGGTATCAAATATAGCCTTACGACAAATCACCTTAGCACACCTTAGCACACCTGTAAATAATCCTTTACTAGTTCTGCATTTATTAAGTTGGTTGAATGCCGTGTTTCAAACTTATTTACAATGATATTGTGGGCTTCAATTTAAACTCAGATAATCTTCACATACGAGAAGTTTTCTACGTTTATAGTCTAGTTACGTTTAGTTTCCAAAGTCACCAGTATTAAATCACGTTTACGCCTAGCAATCTTCGGCATTTTAAGAGTGATATTGTGAACAGAAAACCAGTATACTGCTCGTTTCAGTACTTATATTCCGACGTAAATACTACGATTTTCTTAAGAAATCAGGTGTGCTAATTCCAGAGCCGTACGGCAGCCGTACGTCAAATAATATGATCCGTCACTGTGGGTTTTTAACCGCCGTACGGCAGATTTGCCGTACGGCGAGCATCCGTTGCTGTGGGTTTTGCCCCCTATGACGTGTTCACTTTGACAAACATATTTCTATTTTATGTCTAGGCCACAAAGCCACACAAATCGAGCTTGCTGGCGTGAAAGACGAGCTTGCCCAATCAAAAGATGAGCTAACCCATGTGAAAGAAGAGCAAGCCCATTCTAAACTAGCCATTCAGAAACTGGAAAAGAGAGCAAGTAAGTCATTCTTCTTATTTTGATACATACTGCACTGCAGCAGCCCGTGGAGCCAGGGGGTCGAGGTCAGGGGGCCAAGGATAGTAGACTAGAAAGGAGGACAGTGGGCGGCGCGGCCGTGACCTCAGGAAGGTGTTGTGGTCAAGCTGGCGGTGGGGTGAACGGGGTCATGCAGTGCAGGAGGGGTCTATGAGGTCAAAAGTTCACTTTTTTTACAATCTGGTGCCTGCTACAACCAATTATTTATATGTCACCAAATTCAAAATGTGACTGCCAACCGCTTTAATATTTGCATAGGGTGGCTATACATTTTGCACTTTGCTAATTTATGTTATGACATGTTCACGAAAGAATTCCTTTTTTATCCTTGCCCACTTATAGCAAATTCAAGTACGTGTATGTGTATGTTAAATGTCAAACAGAGGTATATCATATATTTCCAATGTGAAGGCTATTAAGATTCAATGTAATTTTTCCATTGTGTTATTTTGCAGACACTGCGGTGGCCTTCAGTGTGGCGACCGATCAGTCGTTGACGGTTTCTAATAATGCCAAGTTCACATTCAACCTGGTGCGTGTTTAGATGTTTCCATACATAAATGATATTCACTGTGACAAAGCCGCTGTGGGTAACTGCTAATAACTGGGAAGTTACCCCGACAAAGATGGAGGCAAAGTCTGCCAATTCAAGTGTTTTTCTGTTTAAAAAATGTTTGAAAACTGGCAGAATAGTAGAATGTAGCCCATAACTTCTAACTTTGTTGTTGTTGTTGTTGTTGTTGTTGTTGTTGTTGTTGTTGTTGTTGTTGTTGTTGTTGTTGTTGTTGTTGTTGTTGTTGTTGTTGTTGTTGTTGTTGTTGTTGTTGTTGTTGTTGTTGTTGTTGTTGTTGTTGTTGTTGTTGTTGTTGTTGTTGTTGTTGTTGTTGTTGTTGTTGTTGTTGTTGTTGTTGTTGTTGTTGTTGTTGTTGTTGTTGTTGTTGTTGTTGTGTTGTTGTTGTTGTTGTTGTTGTTGTTGTTGTTGTGTTGTTGTTGTTGTTGTTGTTGTTGTTGTTGTTGTTGTTGTTGTTGTTGTTGTTGTTGTTGTTGTTGTTGTTGTTGTTGTTGTTGTTGTTGTTGTTGTTGTTGTTGTTGTTGTTGTTGTTGTTGTTGTTGTTGTTGCTGCTGTTGTTGTGAACCCACCTACTGAAGACCCTAACACCCTATGAAGCTGATACATTTTTGTTACGATATGATCAGAATAATTCATAATAATAGAACTGACAATCAGAGGTGATAGGCATTCTGCTGCACAATAGTTTTGTTTTTACTAATGGTAATGTTAATTTTTGTGTTTTTTTTTGTGTTTTTTTCAGATTTTCACCAACGTTGGCGGCGGCTGGAATGTTGGCTCTAGTGAGTTCGTATGCCCAATTAATGGGTACTACGCATTTTCCATCAGCACGCTCAGTACCCTCAGCAAAGTTTCTAATGCACAGGTGTACGTTGGAAATGAAGGAGCGGGCAGGGCTTATTCCCTGGATCGTAGTGGAAATGGAGCTTACACACACGTGGCTCTTTGCAATGCTGGCCAGGTAGTTCAGATGAGATGCACTGAGAGCAATAGTTGTGCCATCAATGCCAGTACTCACACCGCATTCTCTGGTTTTCTGATTGCTACAGCTTAAAAATTAGTTTATACTTTTTAAAGACACAAGACGTTTTCATGCAAGATTTAATTTGAATAATACAGTTTGAAGCATTGAGAAAATGCACTCCGTTGTTTGTGAAAATTATGATTTGGTATGAGAATAAAGTATTGCTAGCTGAGGCTCTCTTGGACGTTTTTCTTGACATTAAACCACATTTTATGTGACCATATTGCATGAAGCAAAGAGAACAAATTAACTGACATAACTGAATATAGACAAACATACATAGTTATATATTTTAATCAGGATAATAGTCAATGATATACATTGAGCTTCTAACAGGAGCTCCTGTCTTGTTCACAATGACGTCACGAGTCGTCACTGTGCGCACGGGAAAGTCCCGGCAGCCGCGTGCCCCCCCCCCCACCCGCCCTCACGGGTCAGCACGTTGGTCCATATGTCCGGTAGTCTATGTCTCCCTCCAACCCTTTTCAGAGATGGCTTCAGTTTTCTAATCTAAATAGCTTCTTTGACTCCTTTTTCACAATACTTGGGTTCAACACACAGAATCTTAATCTCGTCAAGTGGGATAGTATGACCTTGTTGGTCAATGTGGATATGGCGCGACACTTCGTGGAACTAGAACGTCTGTGTTATAAGAACCGCGTCTTTTCATCCTCTGTGGCTCACTAGATATAGTCAATAATGGAGTTTAGGTGGTGCTGGAACTCCCCGGCATGCTGTTGTCATCAACATACCTCTTCCAAATTCCTGGTGGGTGGAGAGCTGAGCCCAACGTCTTCTTCTCAAAGTCCTCCATATACAGATTGCAGATTATTGGGGACACCGGAGATCCCATTGCCGCACCGTGAGTCTGAAGATAGAGTTCCCCTTTTGGATGTTCCCGCGCGCACAGTGACGACTCATGACATCATTGTGAACAAAACAGGAGCTTTTGTTGAAAGCTCAATGTATATAACTGACTATTATCCTGATTAAAATATATAACTATGTATGTTTATCTATCAAATCCAAGATAAATGAGCCTCCATCAAACTATAGCTGAATAAAGTAGGAGCGTCTACGTTTATACAGTGACTCCTTGCTCTCTTAACTCTCTTAACAGGTGGCGTAGAACTCTCTCAGAAAAACTACTGTTGTATGCAAATCTCAAGATACAATTTTTATTACTTATTCCAATATTTCACAACAAAACCCTGCAAGACAAAGAGTGCCATATCAAGATAACTTTGTATGATTGGGAAGCAAAGAGCCTCTATCAACAATCATTCTGTATGTTAATGCCAATGTGTAAGATTTTTCTACAAAGAATGTGAAATGAAGCACGCAAATTAAATATGAACTTCAAGATAAGCTGTCAAAAAGAAAGATATCAACCATTGGTTTATCAGATCCTATACTAGTGGGAACAATAAATCAGTAACAGGAAATATAGTTACATGTCCTATTTCTGAAGTAAAAACCGCCAATGTCAACTGCAACACACGCTCAATATTCAACAAAACATATTGCATAGCACGGGTCGTCTGTAGTCTAAAGCATCTGCACTCACCTGGCACCGCCACCCATCGTCTTGACAGCACCCACCACTCTCTGTTATACCCCCTGCACCCACCATTGTCCTAACAATGACCACTCCCCACTCTGACAACACCCGCCCCTGCCCTGATAGGACTAACCCAATCATCCCACCACTAATCAATAATAAATATTGTATAGTACAGACGTACATCATCCACACTGTCCTGGCAACCCCACCTATCGTCCTGAAAGCACCCACTACCGTTCTAACAATGCCTACCCGCCATCCTGACACAACCCGCCCCTGTCCCGACAGCACCCTCCCCATCCTGATAGCACTCACCACATGTCCTTACAACACCTTCCGTCATCCTAATAACATTTCAGCCCATCAACTTGATAGCACACACCAGTCGTGACACTACTACATATACTTACTTGTCTTCCTATCCTGATTGCACCCCAAAATCATTAAATTACAAAGGAACCTTCACTATTTGATGTACTTTCACCATACAAATCCTCATAACAAAGATACATAGCCAATTTAGATACTTCCAATTTACAAATACGTCAAGACATACATAGATGTATCGCCGTTTCAATCATTATACTTCTCCTCCATGGTAAAATGAACATAAGTGCTTGCAAGATGATACTAAATGGCCTATACCGTGGTGAACAAAACAAAACCTAATATGAGATGAGATGGGGGCAGTGGAGGGAGGAATATGATATCCACTGCCCACATCTCATCTCATATTCACCCCCAAATGCCCCCCCCCCTGTATTCCATTTTGTTGCTTAATTCCCATTTTGTTAAATCATTAAAATGGTGTGATACAAATGGTGTTTTTTTCATAATTGAATGTTTATAATGAAAAATTAGTGATACTGTGTAACTATATTGAAAACAAATATTTTTTGCATGTAATATTAGTATTGAAGGTTCTGAAAAACGTTATTTCTAATGATTTTAAAGAATCTTAAAAAAAACATGTGAAACATAGTTTGTACATCTGATTGTACAACACGCGCGTGGTGTAGATAAGCCTTAAATTATCCCCTTGAACGTGTTCATTGTGTTGGTAATGTTTATATACAGTCATTTCTTTATTCACAACACGTAAAACTTACAAAAATATCATTAACAGTTTCATCAGCTTCTGCTGACATCATCAGAATGACCGACTGCGCATGACAGGCGGTCAATCATCTCGGCCGCCGCCGCCGCCGCCGCCGAGAAGTGGGTCATATACCCGCGAGAGCTGGTGGGCCCAGCCTGTCATGATATTTTTGTAAGTTTTACGTGTTGTGAATAAAGAAATGACTGTATATAAACATTACCAACACAATGAACACGTTCAAGGATATAAGATTGAAATATGGGCAAGATACCCTGTTGAAAGTGAGAGATCTGGAAAAGATTGTCAAAAGTTTAGCGCGATACAGGAATCACCTCGTATTATCGCTCCGTTGTCGTGATGAGAACTTTGTGCCTCCCAGTTTAAAGATCCGTTGCCCCATAAAATCAGAGAATGCAAGAAAGATTGTGGATAAAGCTAGGAAGGGACTGTTAAATGAAAGAATTAGAGTGAATAGTAACAAGATCAAGTTCCTGAATAAGAGCATAGAACAAAAGAAGGCTTTTTGTGTACTTCAGTGCCATCGGATAGTGACTTCACGGATATTCTCGCGCTTATTGAAAGATCACGTGAGGAGTACGAAAAAACAAAATGGCGTCATACACAAAAATTAGAACGGTTTTGTAATGAAAAAAAAAGGATACTGGAACAGAAGAATGAGGTTGATCTCTCAGGAACTCAGTTGAAAAAGTTTGTGAAAAACATTTCTGACAAGGAGTTGACAGTTAACCAGACGAAGGTGCTTGCCAAAGGCCTGAATAAATTTGCTGTGTCACCAGATAAAATACCGGTCCAGGACTTTGTGATTGCTACAGAAAAGGCCTGCTTGTTAGTCAGTGACTTGGGCGAGAGAGAGCAAATCAGAGCGGAGGTGACTGGTTTCTTGAAGAAAGCCAAACCCCCTACTTTGAACATTTCCAAGGAAGAGAGACGTGCTTTGAATGAACTGCGTAAGGATAAGGAAATAACTATTCTACCTGCGGATAAGGGTAAAGCAGCCGTGGTGATGAATGCTTCATCCTATGACGAGAAGGTTGGTACTATGTTGGGTGATGAAAGAACGTACGTAAAACTGAAGAAAGACCCTACCCCAGTGTACAAAAGAAAACTCATTGCCATCCTGACGAGGTATAAGAGTGAAGGGAAGATAACTGAGGCACAGTATAGACATTTATACCCAACTTCAGAGAACATACCACGTATGTACTGCACTCCAAAGATCCACAAGGAAGGTAACCCTCTTCGGCCGATTGTGGAATATACAGGTTCAATTGGTTATAATTGTTCAAGGGCCCTTGCAGATCTGTTAGGACCAATGGTAGGACTTACGGAATGTCACGTGAAAAACTCCAAAGATCTGGCGAAAACAGTTAGTGAGATCATGATAGAGGAAGATGAAATCTTTGCATCGCATGACGTGGTCTTCCTCTTTACCAACACTCCCATCAATAAAGCCCTTCAGATTATTAGAGACCGACTTAACAAAGATACGACCTTGAAGAAGAGAACACTACTCAACCCTAGTGACATTATGGATTTGTGTGTATTTATTATCACGACCACATACTTTCAGTTTAGAGGGAGTATCTAACAACAGAAAATCAGTACAGCAATGGGAAGTCCAGTATCCCCCATAGTGGCCAACCTTTATATAGAATGGTGAGAGACCAAAGCCATAGCCACAGCCCCTATAACATGCAAGCCCAAACTGTGGAAGAGGTATGTTGATGACATTCTGGAGCAAATTAAGGCGGGTGAAACACGTAACCTCACAGACCATCTTAACACTGTTGATGATACAGGCAGTATCAAGTTCACACATGAGGAGGAAAGTGATGGCACGATTCCCTTTTTGGACACCCTCATAGTGCGTAAGCCAGACAGGACAGTGAAGTTATTAGTGTACAGGAAAAAAAACATACTGACCAGTATTTGCACTTTACTTCCCATCACCCACTACAACACAAGCTTGAGTTATCCGTACCCTGTTAGACAGATGCGTGGACATTGTCTCTGAGGAAGAAGATAGGAGGAAAGAGGAACAGCACGTGGTTGAGGCCTTGAAACAGTGTGGCTACCCAGAATGGTCCTTTCGAAGAGTGAGAAAAACAGTTGTCCACCAAGCTTGAAAAGAAAGAGAGAGAAGAACAGAAGGAAAAGGTGAAAGATCCAGAGGACAGGTCATACTTCCGTACGTGAAGGGTGTCACGGGAAGGTGTGTCTAGGATCTTAAACAAACATTCGGTTTCAACAGCAGTGAAGCCATTACAGACCCTTAGAAACATTCTAGTACACCCTAAGGATAAAGTAGACCCACTGGATAGGAGCGAAATAGTGTACAGGATACCTTGTAGGTCATGTGTGATACAGTGTAGATTAGACGGGTAGAAAGTTGGGCACGAGAGTGAACGAAAAGCATGAAAAAAGATGTGGATACCAACAGGAAGAAGGCATACACTAGATCTTCAAAGAAGGAATCTCTGACTGAAATAAACAACAAGAGTACGATAACGGATCATGTCAACCAACATAATCATGACATAGATTGGGACAGTGTGTGTGTAATAGACAGAGAGCGATTGAAGACAAGAACGATTAAGTAGGCGGTACACATCCGCACCAACAGGCAGGTCATGAACCGGGACGAGGGGGGTATATGACCCACTTCTCGGTGGTGCGGCGGCGGCGCGGGAGATGATTGACCGCCTGTCATGCGCGCATGGCTTTTTTGGCCCGACGATGTACCCACAACGGTGTCCCCTTTGTACAAGCCCCAGGGCGGCACTAGTGGAATGACTTCATCGTGCCGGTCTTGTTTCGTTGGCGGTGTTAAACAAAAATATTCAAGAATATTCAAAAAAATGGAGGGGGGGATAGGCATGTAGTTAAACAGTGGCATGGTTCAGCATATGGCTGTAAACATATGATATGCGATATTCATGAGTTATGAATTGACATT
>JAGTTF010000112.1:28837-55568 GCA_019095985.1 Streblospio benedicti | reverse complement strand
GATATAAAATGTAAACTTACCACAATTTTTGACTTTTAGGAAACAGGCTTTACGGTTAGCATCGTTTAAATCTGATACCAATTTGGGGGGTGATGCACTCTTGTTGATCCATCCCCATAATGTCTTTCTGCTGGAATTAATTCTGGAGCAAACTTGAAGTGATAATTTTCGCCTTTCCTCTCTTCGCACCTAGCTCGTTCTTGAGCTCTAAATATTGGGCCATTGCTATCTCTATACTCAACGTGAAAAAGCATGTGATCGGGATTATCAATGTATTCATAATCGTCATCATCCTCGTTCGGCCGCGGTTTGAGTCGATAGCCAGACGATTCTATTATAACAGTTGCCTCTGATCCGCAGTATGTCAAAACACAAGCGGTACCCAAATCATCAGTTACTTCTTGTTTAAATCCTGCATAAGAAATGTCTTCCGGATCCTCCCTTGTAAGTACAGTTACTAGCGCATTACTAAATGGGACATCATAATCTTCGGTGGTGTATGCGGTAATCCTTGCATAACAGGTTGGTTTAGACACTGTTACGTTGTAATCTCTATAACATGTTAGACCGGGACCAGATATATATCCGGAGGACAGCTTCCATCACAGTTTAAGGCACTAACTGTTTCTCTTCTTGTTTCAGTTTCTGTGAGCGGTAGATCACCTATGTCTTGGTTTATTACTATATAATCACCGTTTTTTAGTCCTTTTTCTCTATCTTCAAGGAAACGGAAAGGTGCAACTTCAATCCATTTTCCGGTAATATCGTCCAGTGCCCAGAGGTACAGGTCTGGGTCTCCATCTTCGTTAACAGGTATTTTAAAACCGTTCGTACTCTGAATCCAAGATATGTTACCTTTCAGATCAAGCGGATCTCCATTCTTATCTTCAAGAGAAAATCCAAGTGCCCCATAAGTGATCAAAGTATCTATTTCACCATCTCCACGTTGAAATGTGAAATCTACAGGTGCTGACAATAGACTTTCAGCGTTTCGTGGGTCTATAAAGTTTGTAAAAAGATTTACTTCGTCGTCATATACCGAACCATCTGCTCGATACAGCCTTGTGCTTGAGAAATTAAGAGCTATCAGCGGTTCAAGGCCATCCTCCCCACCAAGATCGACGTTAACATTTTCACCAGCACGGAAACGAACGGGGTTAGGCTTGAGTGGAAGACGCACGTCCTGCTGGATTGTCGTCCCCGCCTTGAACCAAACAGTTTTGATTGTCCTCAAGAATTCTTTAAAATGATAGTCTTCAAATTCTAACACAGCCGGACTTTGTGTTTCTGGGGGAAGTTTTACATCAAACGATCCACTAATGCTAGTCGAGCCAATCAGCTGCCTTTTATAATAAATATTTGCCAGTTTGAGTGGTATTCTCGTGCCATGGCGAGTTCCAAAAACTCTACCCTTCACAAAAAGTATCTTTCACGATCAAGCAGTTTACACATCCACATTGTAGGACAACTTTTATATCGTAAGGAGGAACAAGCGGACATATAATCTCCACATTCTGAAAAAATAAATTGCAGTTTAATGCGTTAAAATATATAACTCTTCGTGCACACTGTACATGTAAGTAACCCCACATTGCAGACATTGTATACAGTTATAATCATTATGATACCCTCGTACTACTATGGACCACACCAGAATACACTGCCACATATTCGTGTACAATTTATATTTTCAAATATATCGTTCACAAATGACGTCAGTTTAAGTTATGGGGGCACCAAGAAAAGTTGATGGATGCTGACTTAAGAAAAATAAAAACATGTTCTGATTATAAAACAAAATGCAAATTGTCTGACATCAATACAAGTTAAGAATAACACAATACATCTTATTGGTAAGCTAGTATAACGGTAGGCAATGTAATATAGGAATGATTAAGTATTGGCATGCTTAATATAAACTATCATAAAATGTTAAAATGTCCAAAACTGAGTTACTTTTATATTAATAAGATAGTACCTCCCCGACATTGTTTAGTTTATTCATTAATGCTCTGGTGTGTTATTTAAAAGACCGGTGTCCTGTTTTATCATTTGGTGATGCAAGCAAAAAGCATTTAAGGTGACGTATAAGCCCCTAGATGTGTTGGGTATGATTTGTATTTTAAAAATTCCTCTATAAATGTAATGTATATACAATTTCACTATAAAAATAACTCAATCAATCAATTAATTACGTTATGCTGTACCATATAATTCTAAAACACATTGCACTATTTCATCAATTTAAAATTTAGAATTAACATTGAAATTAAGCTGCATATTAAACATATGCATACCATGTATCCTTTATTACACTATCATTATTACACTATAACTATCACCGGACATTGTCTTTCTGAATCACATTTTTCATTTTTATTTTTTTTCCTTTTTATGTGTTTTATGTGTTCTCTATTCCAATATTTCTTTCTGTACAGTGGTCGCCCGTGAAAGGAGTAAAGTGCGTGTCAGATTCAGTGCGAAATCCTCCCGCTTAGGAGGCCTCTTGTGAGACCTGTTGAAACATGGGCCATCCGTCCAAGGCAAGCTTGGAACCAGTACCACAACAACACAACGAGGAGTGCGAGCGGGTTGGTAACAAGCCGCAATCGTTCAGGTTTGAATCTCCCATTCGGTGGCAGTGGTCTGAAGCGTGCAGCCGTCCCCAAAGGAGGTGCCGTCGCATACGACTTAAGTTGTTTACACTATCTATTTATAACTTGTCCCTCATTGCTTTGTTGTTTTATTATGTTGTACGTTTTATATACTAGTTTTCATATGATAATATGATAAAGGGTACATTATTATTATGTTCAATATGAAAGCAGTTTAATTTCAATGTTAATTTTAAATTTTAAATTGATAAAAAGAGTGCTTTGTGTTTTAGAATGATATGGTACAGCTTAACATGGTTAATATAAAGTTATTTCATATTGTACACTTTAACATTCTACAATATTTTATAATAAGCATGTCAACGTTTCAATATTCCTACATTGCCTAATGTTATAGTAGCTTACCAATAAGATATATTGTTTTATTCTTATATTGTATTGATGACTGACAATTTGCTTTATATGATCAAAAAAATGTTCTTATATTATTTTAGACTTATTTGGATATTCTAGCTCTGATGAGACAGTGTATATAATAAGACGCCCCAATTTAGACCTCAATTAGAAGGTGGGTGGTCTAAACATGCCAGCCATCTACACCAACATTTTTATCACCATTTCGACAAATAACTGGATCGACTGATGAGAATGTCTATATATATATAGCACCCTAGTACGGCATTAAGATAGATTAAAAAGAGAATGGAACAGAAGAATAAATATTATATTTTCTAATTAATCTTCGGCTTTTATGTAATTGATGTAATTGCACATACCATAGATACTATATCTTCACAGCACCACGTATGACCATCATCACACTTGTTAAAATCACTCCAAGTGTTGTTGATGCATCTATTGTTACGTGGGCATTTACCCCGATTGATTGTTGTCTGTCGCACACCATTGCTGTCTGTATGATAACAACCAGGATTTGTATGGTACAAATCAACATCTGGTACTGGATTGCAAGTATCGGTAACATTTTCAAATCTCGCTGAAAGGATAAGGAAATCAGCTTTAAGGACCAGTCAATACTATATTTGTTGGATGTGTCACTAAGATTTTTTCAAAGATATGTAGAATGGAAAGCTTACACTCCCCACCGTGATATAAACCTTCAACATACCACCCCAACCCATCCCCACACACATACACACATACATGTGAATGTACATTTTGTGCAATGATTTTTAAGTTCCTCCATCGTAAGGCATTTACCGCTATAACGTATATCGTGTTTTTGCACGTCACGTTGAGTGTACTATAAGGATAATGGTATGTTCTAGTGTTGAGATCACGCTATATCTGCACCAGTGGTATTTTTGTCTGCACAAGTGAGCGCTATCTATCTGGCGCTCACTTGTGCAGACAAAGATACCACTCGTGCAGAGATAGGGTGATCTCACCACTATAACATACCATTACCCTTATAATCTCGCATGGCTCTTAACCAATCAGAATCGAGAATGAGCGGCAAAGTGGTGAATACATGTAAGGTAATGTCAGTCTAAACATAGTCATAGTCGCTTATCACTTCCCAACTTTTCTACTCTTCACGCTCGTTTTGTAATGTACCTAATATAATGGTTACCCATATTAGTAATAAAAGCACAGTTTCCACTGCCACCTTTGGCCCTTTTTCTCTAATATTACACCTGTTACTGGAAGTGAAGACAAGTGAAGACTGGACGTAGATAGAATATTTATCGTCTAGTCCTAAACATAATAGCAGTTGCACGTGTTTTTGTTTGTAAACACACTTACTAAGGATACCATATAGATTTTAAAAACAGTCCGTTTTCTTGCCGTGGGTGTGACAGAGCATGGGATTTTGTGTATTTTTTGCGCGATTTTGAAGTAGTTGACTATGTTTAAAAATTTAAGTGTATTTTTCTGTGACAGAGGGGATTTTGCAACGTCTTCTTATCAAGCACACCCATTTTCGGTCGCGTATTTTTGATTTGTCAGCTGGCGCGCACGTAGAGGTGACATCCGCCCCTCCTGCACTGCATGACGCCATCCCGAGGCCATCCCCGCCGGCTTGACAACAACGCCTTCTTATCTGAGGTCCCGGCCGCGCCGCACTATCCTATAGTCATCCTCGGTTGACCTCGACCCCCTTGCCTGCTTTACTTGTAGCTCAGAGGTCACCTCTATATATAATAACTTTTCCCCGGCCAGCATTGCAGTGGCACACTATAGCCTTTGACATGGTACATGTATCTCCAATTTTCTTCCATCGGATATTCAGAAAAATGGTACTTTTATCAGAGTGTAATACATAGGTAGATCTATATGTGACTCTGCTTCCGCTAACGCAAATTCCACTGAAGCCAATTTGGCTAAAGGGCTCTCAAAAGTTGTACCCAAATGCAAAACGTTGAACTTTGATTCCATTTCATATTCTTTGAGCATGAATGCATAAATGTTAATATGTTAGCTGTTTCAAACACATTTTTGTTCTCTAAACCAAGTATAGCAGGCAAAATATGCTGATCGAGGTCAACATCCCCGGGTCAACTTCCACAATGAAACTTACTAATTACTACTGGTAATAACCATCCAATGTGGAGAAAGCAATTGATGATCTCCAGAGTTCTTGTTGGTCAAAACTTGTAGTGGGACAATTGGCCCCTTGGTAAGGCAAATCAATGGGTCAATTCTGTACTTGAATAGTTGTCAAATGTGGACAATATTTAAAAATGTGAAAACACCACTTTCCAGACTAAAATAATACCAAGTGTAATGAAGGTGGGAAATAAATAAATACATTTTATCAGCATTTCCAAATCATTGATCTTAAATCAAGAACATTTGTTTCATTTTAAATAATGCTTTGCATGCATAGGCAGAAAAATAATATCCAACATTGCATCACTTACTATAAACACAGGTCCACTAAGTACACCTGTAATCCCCCTCTTGTAACTATAGTATAGTCGAACAGGATTAGGGACCATTATTGAGTTCAGTCTATGGCATATCATAGCAGGGGGTAGATAAAAAGGCAGGGGTAAAATGTCCGCATTTTGAAATATAATTGCAATTTACGTAAAGGTGGGCCCATTTGTGAATTTTTAGACTTGATGAAAACCACCCTTGGAACACACACATTGATTTGCCCAAGTTTCATGGTGATAGGATGTATGGTTTAGGAGTCTATAAAGACCATACAAACAAACAGACATTGCTTTTATATATATAGAAGACCCCCCCATCCCCACCGCCCGATTATGCTCAAAGATCTTACTGCGTCATACGTAATCAACATAAAGTCACTCTAATGTACATATGTCTTTTGTTTTCATTATTCTTGCTTGCTTTCATTATGTCCAGCAAAAATGTAAAATGTCATGTTTTTCACACGCTCTACGCCTCAGGGCATCTCACAAATCAGTTATTGCATTTATTCTAAACATAAACTCATAACCAAATAGTATTAAAACTTTGCTGACAAACCACTTGTCTTCGTTTCATTCAGTCACGTACTAAACTCTCACCACGCAACAGTATAATAGGTGGGTGGGTGGGTGGTGGGTGGGGGGTATATAGCCTTGATGAAAATTCATTCAGCAACATATTTTTCCTAAATCACCGTCACGAATACATTTCATTGTCTTTCACGAATAACCAGGAATTGTAATTGAATTCAAATAGGTTGCATCACATTTCACACTTTCAAATGCAGGCAGCTCACAATTCAAAATCAAGATTTAGGGCAAATTACCAATCACTGCCCGCAGAGTCACTGTCCTTGTAATAATGAGTAGATCACTAGTCACCAATAATAAGTTCCATCACATTTTACACACTTAAATAAAAACAGTTCACAATTCACAATCAAGATTTAGGGCAAATCACCAATCACAATTTTGTTAAATGACCCCCTCATACAAATACGGAGTGAATTTGTGAAACATTACCTTTTTGACTCATAGAGACTGTTCTACTGTGGACTAGACATGCAGAAATAAACAGTAAATTTCATTGTAATCTTTCAACAGTAGTTTACAAATATTATAAAATATCCTCACGCAACCTTTTCATACAACCGATATTTGTAAAGTTAGTCCTCCGTACGACTCAGAAAAGCAAAAAGATGATACAAATTAACAACTCATTAATCCAAAACGTGAGTCCACAAGCCCAAAAATATCAAAACCACTTCTCCAGAGACGTTATAACTGACCCCAAACCAGACAGAAGTGTCTCATTTCCTCCTTAAAGAGAGCATTAATCATGGACTATCATGGGCAACCCGACTGATGGAACAGATGCTTTTATTTCATGCTTCCATTGCTTCAGATTGTAACGGCAGTGGCGGCACATACGGTTTCAGTTGTCAACTATAATCCTCCCAAAGCAGCAGATGAGACCACAGTTAAGAAAACAAACGGCCCAAACAAACAGAAGTGCGCCATTCTCGGCCGAACCAGCGAGACCACTCCAACGTTGAGGCAAGAACACGCCCACGTCCACCTCAAAATGACACTAAGCTTTTGGCGTCTTCTTTGAGCATCTGGAGCTAGCGTTGGCTATGTGAAATTGGGGGTTGTGGGGGGTTACGCTACAATACACTAGATAAGCATTCCAATTTTCGGCCGTATAGGTTCTAATTTCCGGCCTTATTAAAATCTGCGAAAATCCTTATGAGTTCTACATGCTTTGTCCTGGATGATCGTGCAGAGCAAAGCATTCTTTCTTGTTTTGGTTTGATACTAGAAATTTGGAAGACTTTGTTAAGAAAATTCGTCTTTGTTTTCCGGGTTGGATGGATAGGGTTTGGCGGAATTGAGATGGGGTGTACAGGGCGAAGTCAAACTAGATTTGATACCATTATAGAGGAATTACGTGGGTTATATTTTCATCGGCTATTAACAACACAAACCCCACACATTCTACCGCATTTACTAACTAGTACAAGAAACAGACGTTTCATATGACACCTGCATATATATCTCTTCAATGTGACACGTGATTAGCACGACGCAGTGACATATCCTCGCCATGGGCGGGGTTACTTGGGTGCTGCCCTGCCAGAGAGCCAAGGTGGTTAGAGTTGGGCGTAAGAGAGGCAATCTATGAGAGACTTCATCAAACTTTCTTAAACAGAAAAGAGTGGAGCAATCTTCTACATGGGACCTAGCCCTGGCAGAGCAGCACCCAAGTAACCCCTGCCCATCTTGGGGCTACGTCATTACGTCATACTACGTCACACTGAAGAAATATGGTGGATATCATATAAAACGACTGCTTCTTGTACGTAATTATCCATGAGTATAGTGTAAATATTGTATATGTACAAATACTCTTACTGTTTGTATTCTTGCATTGTATCAGTGTTTGATGATTTAATGAAGTTTCCAAACATAATCACAAGGCTTTAATTCTTAAAAGTAGAACGGCCGAATATAGAAACACGGGGCGGTGTGGGGGTGGGGGTGCGGTCGAATATAAAATCATGAGTAAAATGATTTTTGTCAATAGATATATTTTTTGCTGTAAATAACTTTTAGCTATACAATTATCTATGGGTATTTGTGTCAGATTGATACTCAAAGAGGATTTCACCGTGAGTGTTTCACCGTGAGTGCTTCTATGACATAATTTCAGCACTTGGCCCTAAAAAGATTGGATAAATGGTAAGTAGAATCCATTTCTGAGGTACCATTGCACATATAGGCGCCTTACCTTTGACTTGAAGTACAGCCTCGTTAGAGTCGACATCTCCAGCCGGGGAATGCGCCTTGCAACTGTAGAGGCCCGACTGGTCCACTGTCAGTGAAGTAAGGGTCAGCTGGTCAGTCTCCGACTGGCCCTCAATGTAGTAGTTATTGTGATACCTGAGGGTATGTCAAATCCATACATTCAATTTCTACATACATGTAGATACATGTCAAACACATAGGCATATGCCTACTCCTCTCTTCACCCTCACAGTGGCCATGGGGCCTACATTGGCATGAGCAGTTGGTTTGATAATTTCCACTTCACGGTGTTCAATCGATCTCAGTTAATGTGCGTAATCAACAGTTT
This sequence comes from Streblospio benedicti, assembly GCA_019095985.1. Taxonomy (NCBI): domain Eukaryota; kingdom Metazoa; phylum Annelida; class Polychaeta; order Spionida; family Spionidae; genus Streblospio; species Streblospio benedicti. Next base: position 46,914 of record JAGTTF010000112.1, on the reverse strand, counting down.
TGGTGCGGTAATTGTTTACTTTTTTTGAAATAGGAGGTTTTGATTTCTTTTACTCTAGGTAGCATGAATATCTGTCTTTGGCACAGTTTATTTGGTCCATGCAAAATGGGAATATCTGCAGTGTCCATGAACGGTTAGTATGTCAAGTTGCATGGTCGGCCTTTGCTGCTAAGTCTGCAATAGTTGAAGACCCCCCTTCCACGTGAATATCTACTGTCAGAAAATAAGCGATATTTTGCCTTACATTATTTTGTCAAGCCCTAATATGGGTCAACTGTGTAGTGTATACCTGGCTGAGAACTACATTATGCATTGCATCTAAATTATCAACTTATATACTGTTAAGTCTCCAGATCCACAGAAACTGGGATGCTCTCCTCACAAAATCTGTTGATCACAGCTTACCACGACTTTAGTATTTTTTGTGCAATTATGTATCTAAAAGCATGGGAGTAGTGTAATCTGTTTCTATCAGCTTTGAGATGCATTCCGGTTCGTATGTTACCCGAAGCAAGCCTTTATAACCACAATACCCGTCATTTTCTATCAGAAGACTCCAATTTTGAAGGGGTGGTTACATGTATGTATTGCAGACTTAGCAGCAAAAACCAACCCATGTGAGTGGAGATAAAACACATCAGTATGTGTCAGGGGTATCCTTATCATGCATGGTCTAATGAAATTGTGCTCAATATCGATTTTCAGCCTGTTTACAGTGAAAAATCCAGTCAGCTGTTTTTGAAAAGTAAACATTTATCGCACAAAAAGCTGTTGTTGTTGCACAAAAGCTGTTGATTACGCACATTAAATGGAGATCAATTCAACGCTGTGCACTTACTCAGCATAATGTAAGATCATATTAATGTAGCATTTAGGTGAATATTAATAATCAACTAATCAACACACACACACACACACACACACACACACACACACACACACACACACACACACACACACACACACACACACACACACACACACACACACACACACACACACACACACACACACACACACACACACACACACACACACACACACACACACACACACACACACACACACACACACAAACATACACACACAAACACACACAAACAAACAAACACACACACACACACATATAAAAAAATATATATTACCAGGAGTACTTCGTAGGCATCGGGACTCCCGTGGCGTTGCAGCAGAAAGTGACATCCTGACCGGCGAACCGTCCCCTTGGGGTGTGGGTGGGAAGTGAATACTGGACGCTCTGTAATCAAGGAAAATAAGTTAGTAATTTATAAAGTTAATTCATATATAATCATATTAGTTTTTAGGATATTTTAAATAATATGTTCAATCTTTTGTTGTTGTGCTGCTGCTGCTGCTTGTTGTTGTTGTTGTTGTTGTTGTTGTTGTTGCTGTTGCTGTTGTTGTTGCTTGTTGTTGTTGTTGTTGTTGTTGTTGTTGTTGTTGTTGTTGTTGTTGTTGTTGTTGTTGTTGTTGTTGTTGTTGTTGTTGTTGTTGTTGTTGTTGTTGTTGTTGTTGTTGTTGTTGTTGTTGTTGTTGTTGTTGTTGTTGTTGTTGCAGTTGTTGTGTTGTTAAAGGTGTCCCGACACGGGGAAAAGGAGAGTAATGGCTAAATATAGTTTTCAACACTTAACATGTGACATTCCACCAAACAAAATTCTGCGTATCGACCCTCTTGAATAAGCTGTTTCTATTCAAATTTGATGGGGGTATATATATATATATGCGTTACGAGGTTCGATCTTCGTGGTGGCCAGATTATGTTGCCAGAACTTAACATAATCAAAGCAGCTATCAATCGGGAAAAGCGGATTGCCACAAGAATGAACTCTGTTTGCTGTGAATAGTGCGGTATAGACGGATGTAGATTAGAATTCGATATGCCCTGATTGTGGCACAAATCACACGATATAGATTAATTATCGGTATTTTGGCTTAGAAAATGCACCTTCACTGTGCTAAAGCAAGAAATGGAGATACATTTACCGGATAAGCTGTAATAAGGCTAGTGTTAAGTAATTTATTTATATTTATTTGCTCAGTACTTGTGGTCCCAATTGGTCTCAGTAGTCCCAATTGGGTAAGGGTAGTCTCTTCTTTGAAGTTTAAAATGGTTTCTGCCAAAGTTTGTATCTGATGGTCTTTTGTCGAGGTGCTCTCTTTATAGGGATTATATTGATTAGAGATGGTGCTGTATGAAATGAAAATGAACAAATACTACCCTACCCCCATAAATATAGACACCAACTTCCTCCAAGCATTCAATAAACATACCTTCACTAATGATTGACAAAAAAATATTTTCATTAAAAATGAATGATAATTTTTACACCATACCTTCCCATTTGTAGCCATACACTTGTGTTTTGGCTATAACTTAAATATGTGTTTATCATTTGAGACATTCTTGTTTTTTGAAGGAATTTAGTAAACATACCACCTTATTGTAATTATTTGGGACTATTACCAATTATTCACTGAGTGTAAATAGGTATTGTTTATTATGTGAATAGGATTCAGTATGCTCTGCAAGTATGTGGTTATTGGTCAGATTAGGCACTGTTGGTACTTTGTGTCACAAATGGTCTAGACATGTTAGAGACATGTCCTATACATATCGTATGTCTTTTTAGATTGTTTGGTTTTGGTTTTTAATTGATTTTATAAATGGATTGTACATAATAAGTCTGAAAGTAGTTAACATTGTATAATGTATTATTTCGGAATTTGTCAATCATCTTTGAATAGATATTTCACTAAAGAGGAGATTTTATTCACTTATCTTGGTTTAGCACAGTGACTTTGCTAATATCTAATTACATCTCACCATATTTAGTAAGCATTGCTTCTGCCTGGTACATAGTATCATTTATCTGCAGAGCTGCTTCTTCGATGGGACCGTAGTTGGCCAGCTCAAACCTGAGGGTCACCCCTTGACCGCAGACATCAATTATCTGATAGAAACCGGTATCATCAGTTCTGGCAAGTGGTGTCCACCGCTGATCGGTATGGTAAACCTTTACATCTTCCAGCGGTTGGTTGAAAGCGCTAACCACATGACCAAATATCACATGACCGTCACAGCTGCAGTAGGCGCAGTCAACCAGTGAGCCCTGGTCACATGTGCGGTTACAGTCTGAAAATAATGAAAAGCAAAATCAAATGGCTCAAAAAGTAATTTATAGTTGTTAAAAAGAAAATTGACCAAGATATTTACTTATTGTTGTTTCATTTGTTGTCAAGTTGTTGCCATTGGAATGTATGAAAAAAGCTTCAGTGCCCACCTTTATCAACTTAACCTTTGACCTTTTGGCGTAATCTCAATTTCCAAATAATAGTCTTTCAACAGATTTTATATCTAATATTTGCTTAGTCTATTACAAAAACCGCCCATGTAAACCATATATCAAATGCAAAGAAGAGCAAGTACAATTGTGATAGCCTCTAGCTTTAAGAGAAACAAGGGTCTTTCACAAAATTATAGGAATCCCACTGATGTTAAATATACATCTTTAACATCCTGGCCTGTTATAACCTTTAAAACCAGAGTATTCACTAGGGGCAGCTGCAGAAGTATCAGCATGGATGGGTGATTTTCCAGGTAAAGTATGAGCCAAGACATTAAACCCACTTTTACACATAAGCGATCGTAGACAAAAAGTTTTCCAACGCACCTACGTGAATTATGTGAAGTTTTCAATTTGTGTGATTTTTTACGACAAAGAACGTAATATAAATACATGTTGCGACGAGTTGTTGAGCAAAACGAAGTGTTACTTATATATGCGACCCCTAGGCACAGCATAACTATTTGTGGCAAACTGTAACCAACCGTAAATTCACCAATACATTTTGAACATGTTCAAATTTCCTGACGAATTTTCCAGTTCGCTGGTGCACGTAGAGCTACGTAAGCCGGATTCGCTAGTTGTGTAAAAAAAAAAAAAAAAAAAAAAAAAAAAACGAGTTTAAAATATATGATCTTGGTCAAAGCTTCTCCATTATAGATAAACAGTACCATATCATTACGCGAGAGTAAAAATACCAATTGCAGCCGCACTGAAAAATAGTTTGTTGTTTTAAAAATAGAAGCCATGTGATTTTAGTAAATGACCTCAAATTAGCAAAACAATTAGCTAGTTTTGAATCGTACAGAAGATTGCAGAATAGGCCTTCGTGTCAGATCATTTAAAGGCCTTGTGATAGGGTAATATGAAATATTTGTACACTGTTGCACACTCACTTGGACAGTCAAAAGTGTTGCACGCTTCCACCTCCATATTCGGCCCGGCGCAGTCCTTGCCCCCATTGTCTGGCTCAGGATTGTCGCAGGTTCGCTGGCGACTGCGCATGCCTCCGCCGCACGTAGCATTACAGTCACTCCATGGGCGCCAGTCATTCCACTGACCGTCTATTATAGGAGGCTCTACCAATCGAGGAATAAAGCATGTGCCAACATTTGTAGAGTTATTAAGATAAATAGCGGATTGTCACATACTGGCTTCATCAGGAAAGATGGATGCAGTGCATGAGAGGTTTAGTAGTAGGCCTAATAACCCAGCTCACAAGCAACGGAAGCTACATGCGGAAGTTGGGTGACAAGGTAGATATCGCGCAATAGAAGCCTTTCTGGACACATACTAAATGCTAACAAATGATGGATCGCGCTGTTCTAAAAAAGATGATAAAATTGCCCAAAGTTGTTCCAATTTCGCTTTATGTTTCTCATGCCAAGAACAGCAAAGCAAAAAAAACATTAGACTAGACTCACGACACTCACTGTATTGCAATCCGCCATTTTTGTAGTATCTATATTGTTTCCCTTTGAACGTGTTCATTGTGTTGGCAATGTTTATATATTGTCATTTCTTTTATTCACAACAGGTTTAACCTTTACAAATATATCATTAACAGTTTCATCAGCTTTGCTGACATCTTCAGAATGACCGACTGCGCATGTCAAGGATATAAGATTGAAATATGGGCAAGATACCCCTGTTGAAAGTGAGAGATCTGGAAAAGATAGTGAAAAAGTTTAGCGCGATACAGGAATCACCTCGTATTATTGCTCCGTTGTCGTGATAACGTTGTGCTTCCCAGTTTAAAGATCCGTTGCCCCATAAAATCAGAAAATGCAAGAAAGATTGTGGATAAAGCTAGGAAGGGACTGTTAAATGAAAGAATTAGAGTGAATAGTAACAAGATCAAGTTTCTGAATAAGAGCATAGAACAATAGAAGGCGTTTTTGTGTACTTTAGTGCCATCAGATAGTGACTTCACGGATATTCTCGCGCTTATTGAAAGATCACGTGAGGAGTACCAGAAAACAAAATGGCGCCATACACAAAAATTAGAACGGTTTTGTAATAAAAAAAAGGATACTGGAACCGAAGAATGAGGTTGATCTCTCAGGAACTCAGTTGAAAAAGTTTGTGAAAACATTTCAGACAAGGAGTTGACACTTAACCAGACGAAGGTGCTTGCCAAAGGCCTGAATTTTGCTGTGTCACCGGATAAAATACCGGTCCAGGACTTTGTGATTGCTACAGAAAAGGCCTGCTTGTTAGTCAGTGACTTGGGCGAGAGAGAGCAAATCAGAGCAGAGGTGACTGGTTTCTTGAAGAAAGCCAAACCCCCTACTTCGAACATTTCCAAGGAAGAGAGACGTGCTTTGAATGAACTGCGAAAGGATAAGGAAATAACGATTCTACCTGCGGATAAGGGTAAAGCAGCCGTGGTGATGAATGCTTCATCCTATGACGAGAAGGTTGGTACTATGTTGGGTGATGAAAGAACGTACCTAAAACTGAAGAAAGACCCTAGCCCAGTGTACAAAGAAAACGCATTGCCATCCATGACGAGGTATAAGAGGGAAGGGAAGATAACTGAGGCACAGTATAGACATTTATACCCAACTTCAGAGAACATACCACGTATTTACAAAGATGAACTCTTGAAGATCCACAAGGAAGGTAACCTGCTTCGGCCAATTGTGGATTATACAGGTTCAATTGGTTATAATTGTTCAAGGGCCCATTTCGCAGATCTGTTAGGGACCCAAAAATGGTAAAAAAAAGAAAAAAGGACCAATGTCACAAATAATTGTTCAACTGCATAAAAACTCCAAAGATTCTGGCGAAAACAGTTAGTGAGATCATGATAGAGGAAGATGAAATCTTTGCATCTCATGACGTGGTCTCCCCTTTACCAACAATCCCATCGATAAAGCCCTTCAGATTATTAGAGACCGACTTAACAAAGATGCGACCTTGAAGAAGAGAACACTACTCAACCCTAGTGACATTATGGACTTGTGTGAATTTATTCTCACGACCACATACTTTCAGTTTAGAGGGAGTATCTGGCCAACAGAAATACGGTGCAGCAATGGGAAGTCCAGTATCCCCCATACTGGCCAACCTCTATATTGAATGGTTAGAGACCAAAGCCACAGCCACAACTCCATAACATGCAAGCCCAAAAACTGTGGAAGATGTATGTAGATGACATTCTTGAGCAAATCAAAAGCGGGTGAAACACGTGACCTCACAGACCATCTTAACACTTTTTGATGATACAGGCAGTATCAAGTTCACACATGAGGAGGAAAGTAGATGGCACGATTCCTTTTTAGACACCCTCGTAGTACAAGCCAGACAGGACAGTGAAACTATTAGTGTACAGGAAGAAGAAAACACATACGTGTACAACACAACTGAGTTATCCCGTACCATGCTTGACAGATGCGTGGAAGAAGAGGAAGAAGACAGGAGGAAAGAGGAACAGCATGTGGTTGAGGCCTTGAATCAGTGTGGCTACCCAGAATGGTCTTTCCGAAGAGTGAGGAAACAGTTGTCTACCAAGCTTGAAAGGAAGAGAGAGGAGAACAGAAGAAAAAAGGTGAAAAGATCCCGAGGACAGATCATACTTCCATACGTGAAGGGTGTCACGGAAGGTGTGTCTGGGATCTTTAACAAACATCGGTTTCAACAGCAGTGAAACCATTACAGACCATCAGAAACATACTAGTACATCCAAAGGGATAAAGTAGACCCACTGGATAGGAGTGAAATAGTGTATTGGGATATCCTGTAGGCCATGTGATACAGTGTACATTGGTGAGACTGGTAGAAAGTTGGGCACGAGAGGAAAGAGCATGAAAAAGATGTGGATACCAACAGGAAGAAGGCATACACTAGATCTTCGAAGAAGGAATCTCTGACTGAAATAAATAAGAGTGCGATAACAGATCATGTCAATCAACATAAACCATGATATAGATGGGGACAGTGTGTGCGTGATGGACAGAGAGAGCGATTGGAAGATGAGAACGATTAAGGAGGTGGTACACATCCGCACCAACAGGCAGGTTCATGAACCGGGAGGTGGCCCACTAGCTCTTGCGAGTGTATGACCCCACTTTTTCGGCGGCGGCGGCTGAGAGGATTGACCCTTGACATGCGCAGTCGGTTATTCTGAAGATTTTGTAAGTTTAAACGTGTTGAATAAAAGAAATGACTGTATCTAGATTGTTTATAGCTAATTTTTGCTATGGAACCAAAGGAGAATAGTTTGTGTCCTATATGTATATGAGAGTGCAAACTTCTATATATTTATTTGGCTACCTTTGTTCAAAGTGGTTTGTTGATTTCTTTAATTATAATATGATATGATCATGAGAGGAGACCTGAAATATGTGACCGCTATTTTTGAAAATTAGAATTTTTTCCTATTATATACGTCACAAGAGCTAGTACTAGATAATTGAAGTGGAAAAGGATAATCATGTAACGGACAGCTACTCATTGAAGATTTTTACTATTATAGCATAGAAAAAAAAGCCTAAAATAACTTTACCTAATTGTATGCCACATTGCCCGTAAGCAGAGGATAGATTAAGACATCCTGGGTCATTTTGAGCTTATACTATATCATTTCATGTTCATTATAAACTGAAATACAATTCTTCCATTCACAAGAGCTTGAAAACAATTGCCCATGGATGCCATCTTTATGAATAATGAATTATTGGGATCCCAAATGGAGGTTCTTCACAGTCTTAAAATTTTGTCAGTTGCTACTTATTTTACGCAGCATTCTATATATTTTGTATTTTAAGCCTTTCTCATCACGATAAAATTTCATAACTGATTTTAAGGCTTATTGGTTTTTGTGTGAAAAAAAAAAAATGTAGATGAAATTTGCTACTTATTTACGCAGCATTCTATATATTTTGTAAATATTTTCAGCTTTCTCCCACCACTAAAATTTCATAACAAAATAAGGCTTATTGGGTTTTGTGTTGTAATTAAAAAAATTGTAGATGAAAAATACTTTTCTATTAAAGCCCCATTTGCTAGTGAAATCGTGTACCAGAAGGAATCACGGCTCATAACTAATTTGTGTCAGTGAACTGCATATCCAAATAAATTGAGTATTTTTTGGGAAGATATTTCTCTTTTTATCACTATTAAAAACGACCTACACATGATATGTTAAAAATATACAGACCATTTATCTTGAAAATGACCACACATTCCACCATCTTTGTTTTTCAAAGCAGCTCGGCGCACCTACACATTTATCGTGAAGACACAACCTAGATATCACTAATTTCTACGAGTACAACTGTGGCTATAAATAAATTTAAAAAATAGACTAATATAGTTTATTAAATAAACTATAAATATCATGATGGGCCGAACTTGGTAAAACGACTGGAATAATGTCAAGCCCTAATATCTTAAATAATATAGCTTTTATTTCAACATACAAAACGTACACGTTTATTGGGACCCCTTCTATCTAGGCCTCGTGCATAAGATTTAATTAAAATTTAACTTAAGAAACGGTCTTGCGTAAGCACTGTCGACTAGCGACCTTTTTCAAATGCACAAAAGTATTTCTGTTTCTGCCAGTTAATTTCTTGTAGACACATATGATGTCAAAATTCATGAAACAGTCTTTATTTAAGAGCCCGTGACAAAGCAAGCATTTGGCCACCGCAAGGCAATTAGTCTCTCATTGGTGCCTCTGCCCACTTTGATTGGCTATTGATATAAACACAAGTCTAGCAGGTACATCATCAACTGTCCTTGCTAATGACACATAAACATTTGCTAGCAGCCTCTATGATACACTGCTCAGATGGTCTTGCTTATTAGCAACATGAGACTGATACAGGGTGACTAGTCGTCAAATACGCTGACTCATCAGGGCATTATCAGCAGCAAATAATGTAGATCAGGGATTTCAAATTTCTGTGGGCTGGATCTTCATAGCTGTCCATTATTTTCAGATTTTCAAACTTTTCCTTTAGAAAACACAAAATATCATGCTTGTTACTGTCTGCCATGAAACAAAAGGTAGGTGTATTTATGTATTGAATATTAATGCACAAATAGGTCACATCAAAATGGTGAATCACATGTTTGTGACAAAGAAATTCTGATTTTAGTTTCCGTTAGAATTCAAGCTGGCTGTAGAGTGGTGATTGGATAGTATAAAGCCATCTTGAAGCTAGTATCTGCTTATATAGTCTTCAGGTGGTCTTTAAATCACAGGAAATTCAGCAGCAGTTTGAAATGGTGAATAGTAGCACTAAACGAGAGATACCCCAACGCGTCAGTGTGTGTTTTATAGACATGTTTGCGCTGCATAGCAAATGGAAAATCGCAGAAAATAAACGACACAGATAAGAAAGATGCTTACCTGGAGCACTCGTGGTAGTTGGAGGTAGTGGTGTAACTGAACCTGCAAAAGGTGAGCAAATGTGACTGCATTGAAAGCAATTCAAGGGCCCACTCAAGAGGCAACAGAGTGTATGGTGGTCTAGATGGAAGAGGAGGAGGGGTGGGGGTGGGTGGGGGGGGGGTTTCCCTGCTTCCACCACATAAATCTTAGGGCGTTTTCCCATCCCCTATGAACATGTATGCATCTTTGCAAATATCCCACTTCCCATTTAATTCTAATGCAATTTTCCATTTCACACTTCAACACCCTCAGCTGTGGCCAAAAAACTCCAAAACCCAAACAAACAAAAAACATAGAAACATCGAATGATATGGAACCACTAAAACCTAGGGCACAACCGGTAGTACTGATTCACTACTGTTTCTACTGCCAAACACTTATGGAGACCAATGTGTAAACTCCGACGAAAATACACAGACAGCAGTTATGCCAACGTTCTGCTACTGTCTTCGTACTGCCTACGAACTACACTTCATCAGTACTGACACTGAGCTTTGCCAGTAGATACACAGGACATGGATGTACTGATGCCGTGCTTAGGATTCACACAGTGCGTAAATCGTGTGTACCACTCGAGTAGCTCGTACAAAGTATAACGCAAGTTCAATGCACTTTAAATTCACGCACGTCAGCAACATGTCGGATGACGCTGTTGCCTTACTAAAACACGCCGAACAGTTATTATACATCTCACGGTTTACATGGCATGAGGAGAAATTAGTATACACCAGAGACTTGAAGAATAAAAGGCGAACTGAAAAAATATCTGCACAGCCGGTGGTGCCTTAGTTTAAGGGATCCTATACTTTGGGTAGGTCTACTGTTTGACACACGCAACACAAGCTTGGTCTACTTCGCGTAAGGACGAGGATAGAGGCAACGAGTGCTATCGCGTATCATATTAAGTATGCGTTGTGCTGGCTTTGAATTAGAAATAGACAGGTCCTTTATGCCCCCTTCGCATTTTGACTTTACAAAATTAAATATGAATAGTTCTACTCAGAAGCTTCAAGCTACATTTCCTAGTCTAAAGCCATGGGAAAAACAAGCTCACGCAGCTAGAAATGGTCTGCGTCGTCCATCTTGCACCGGCATTATTTCTAAGTCAGTGTGGTTTAATTTGAGGTGTTTGTATAGTGTGTACATATGTATGCTCAGTGACCTACCTCCATTCGATGTCATCATAACAACTACCAATACAGTCACTGTGATGACGCAGGCGGAAAGTATCACCCCCAGCCACAATCCATACCTGTGGGGTAAATTCATGAGTGCACCTTTCATCAGACTTTCAACAATCGGCTTTATTTGAATTAAAGCAAAGATATTGTAGAACGTTCTATAATATCTTTTGATTAAAGTGAACACGGTTGTAATCAATTAATAGCATGCCAATCAATCTATCAATAGTTCTTTTCACCGCAATTTGATTCATAATTTTGTGGTATTTTTGTTTGCAATTGAATGTCAAAAATTGAAAATTTGAAATACTTTTATATGAATTTAAATGCACTGTCATCCTTGTCAAAAATCATGAAATTAAATGACATAATTTAATGTTTCAATTTTCGGACATTCAATGGCAAACAGAGATAATAATACGACAAACTTATCCATCAATCTAATTTCAATAACATGCAAGGTTTACTCCTTTTATGTCAACTTTACATTTTAAAGTTCGCATTTCATTATAATTATTTTTTTTATTATGAACATAGACTAGAAAATAACTAAACACATGCTTCAAGTGAGAATATATGTTCATTTACTGATGCAACATTCATCAAAATAGTGTAGCCTAAAGCCAGCAGCTATATGTACATACGTATACTTCCCTATGTCCAGAGGCCTGTTTCACCATCATTTGTGCAGTGACTGAAACATGGATCTGGTGAGCCGAGAGATTATTCCTCCTGGTTACAGTTTCGAACAATTGCCAAAAATTAAAAAGGAAGGTGAAGAGAGGTAATGGTGTAGGACTTGTGTATAAAGATGTGTTCAAACTAATACGAGAAAAAATACCATCAACAAAATTGTTTGAAGTGATGGAGGTTACTCTAAAAACTACATGCCCAAATTTGAGAATCTGTGTAGACCAAAAGAATCAGGAAGATCGGGTGAACCACTTGCGTTGTTCTTTGATGAATTTCAAAACTACATGATACATATCTAGTGCAAAAACGCAACCTGAAGAACTCATTCTAGCTGAGACTTCACTTTCCACATGGATGATGAATTTGATAGTGCAGCAAACAGGTTTAAGTAAGTGATTGAAAGTCAAAATCTAGAACAGCATGTGACGCTTACGCATATTCATGGTAATATGCTAGACCTTATTATGACAAATACGCATCAATCAGTCATTGACAATCTGATAGCCCCTCTGTTATCCGATCGCTCTGCCTTGACTTTTTACCATCAACTGTGATTTTTCTCCTACTCCGATGATTACAACTGTAAAGTACAGAAAAATAGGATGCATGATGAGTTTGCACGAGATCTGATGAGCAGCAACGTTGTGCAGAAACAAGTCTCTGAACTAAATGGCTTAGTGGTACAATACAATAAAGACTTACGTGCAGTGTTAGATATACATGCATCATAATTGTGTAAAAAATAAGTGCGAATTCGCAAACATGCACCATGGTTCACTGAATAGCTGATGATTTGAAAGAGGAAAAGGAGAAGAGCAAAACGGAATGGAATGCAAACCGGATTGACTATTGATGGGGACATTTACAAGTACGAATGTAGAAAGTTCAAAAAGATGTGTGCGGTTAAAAGAACAATTATTATTTTATTTATCGTCCGTATGAACAGTTAACCCCGTAGGCGTATGCTACCATAAACAGTAATTTTAACGGTATTAGACCCTGATACTCGCCCGGATGTGGTTAAATGCATGGTACATTGGCGGGACCTACATGAGTATTCAAAAGATAATTGTATAGGTGTAAAAATATATATAATTTCATTTTTCACATCTACATTGACGGTTGTAACAGTTCAAAAGATACCTATATTGCTTTTTGAATTTTTAAAAACTAAAATTCGTTTATCTGGGTGTCACATTATCGATGGACGCGCAATGATTTCATTTACAGGTTTCTACAAAGTACCCGGGAAGAAGGAACGCAGAAAGAACATTGCTGAAACTTGTTCACGATGGCTAGAGCTCTGAACACAACCGACCTTTTGACAGTATGTTTTTCCGCGTCTCCGTGTCTATGGCGAGTAATAACGTAAGCCCCGATGCACTGGCTCCGCATAGTCTACCTAATTGACCCCAATTTCACATAGCCGATGCTAGCTCCTGATGCTCCACAAGACGCCAGAAATGGGGAAACAAAATTGTTACCCTTTTTTATGGGGTCTTGTGTGCATATCTTGTGGCCACAACGTACGGGATCGTATGGAAAACGGTCTGTGACCTTTCCAATGGATTGGGTGAACAAACAGGCTTATGAAACCATATGGAAATACCACACAATAATACGGGAACGTCTCTATGAACATGTCAACAATGCAACGTTTAAGCAGAAAGACTTTGCGATGATCAAGCTAGCCCTCCAGACGACCCACAAAAAACAAAATGATTATGCAAATCAACAACGCATTATTCCAAAACAGGAGCCCGCAAGTCGAACAATATGAAAATCACATCTTTTTACGGTTCTGAGAGCAATTTATGAGTGAGGGGAATCAACGCGGATCATTATATTTTTTTCGCCGTAAATGTAACCCGCATAGTGAAACAAGCCAGGCATGAAGATATGTATCATGCATGTAGTTCTGGCGTTACTAGACGGTATACCAACCCGCTTAAGTCTCATCTGTCCTCGGAATGATCACGTCTATTTGTACAGAGAAACCAGTGCATATGATTTCTAGCAGTGATAAGTCATATCGCATTGGTGAATTATTGAGCAATATTTAGAATTTCAAATTAAAACAAATAACAAAATTTACCAACCTTGGATGCGAGAATGAAGTGTTTGGTTACAGAGGTACTAGCATGAGGTTTCGTGTCTGTCGTGGAAGGGACCTCCTCGGGCACATACGGCGGCGGGTCGTACGGCGCTACTTTGTTGGTGTCCTCCATGATGTTGCTTAGCTCGTAGCTCCCGGGCACTCGCCCTGGCCCGTCCTCTGACATGTTTGAGGATTTCCAAGACGAACCTCAGCTAAAATATATAACCCTGACAATTGCTATTTTAGACACTAGAAGCTTCCGGGCGCCGTTTCCTAACTGCAGTAAGTTTGCCTCTTGCACTGATACGTTTTATGATATGCACTGATACGTTTTATGATAAGGCCAGAGGAAATTTGTCCAAGCTAAAAAAAAAAAAGAAGGGAGTCGATTGAAATGCCCATTTGATATAATTATGACAATACCGCACCTACTCTCCAGCTTATCACAACAAAAAATCATCAACTCGACATTATTGAGCACTGATGCTGATGCAAGATGCAGACTATTAGTCACATTGTATTAGTGTTTATATTCTGATAAGAAGCACATTACAGTTGTTGTACCCATAAACAATATAACATCATACTTGTGACAGTTAAAGTGATATTATCTATATTTCTTTATAAAAAAGATACCATATATAAAGTTAATGACGTCAATGTTGGTAACAAAGGAATTGTTATTTATCAACTGGGCAATTACGCCTGCTAACAAAATATGTAACAGTAATTTGAATAATTGCATACGTACCATCACCCATGTCGACGCCGGCAAGCTGGTAACTCCACCTGATTTCATCATCACATCTCACAGCTATATACGCAGTAAAAAGCCGTGATTCAAGGCCGGTAATATTCGTGGAAGTTCGTCACAAAATCCGACGACCCCCACTGCCAAAATGTTCAGCGACGTCGACGTACGACCACATATTGCCACTTAAGAAAAACTGAGTATTACTTTTGACGTAAGTCTAACCCCAGGACATTTTTCTACAGTTACAATGTAAAAAACCACTGAGCCCACGGCTTGATATATGAACATGAACTTATAAAAAGGCAGTGTGAATGATAAAGCCGTGAAACCGATGATGACCTCCATTCCCGGAGGTGGGTGGGGGGCGGGGGGGCACTTCCATATAGGGGGGCACTTCCATATCCATCGGTTCCCTAGGGTATGAATGCCCCTCCTCCTCCCCCTATGAATGGCATTTTGTGACCCACCTTTTTCACCTTCCCTAGCAGCAATGAATGCTATAAAGTGCCTCTTTTCCCACAGTCCAGCAAGTGCTATTAACTGGCATTTGGGGGTATGCCCAGCAGCTATGAGAACTCTATGTTAGACAGCAATTAATCCTGATATAAAGTGCCTCCCCTCTTCCCATCCCAGGCTTCCCATTTGCCATTTTCTGGGAGTGCATCATTTGTTTTTTACTGCATTTCAACTGCTTGGAAGTGGGGGTGTAATCCTAACGACAGCCATGAAATACCTAATTTTTGTCATATCCAGTTAGCAAATGGCTGGTTTTTGATGAAAGCACTTATGCACTACACCTTTCCGGGATGGATCAATGGAAATTGTGCACCGAAAATTTTCGGTAAACCATCCCCTGCCTGATATCATAATAAAAAAAAATTGCATATTTTTTGGAAAATGATCCCGGAAGTTATTGTGATGGGATTTTTTAGATAAAACCATTACGTGGTATTTTTTGTAAAACATCAATTGATATGGCCTGTCAAATTTCTGTATCAAGCCCCCCTAGCGACTTATCAACTCACCTTGGTTTATCGTGGAGTAATTTTTTTCCCGTATGAAAGTTTTTTTTTACCAGCGTATCACGCACAGTTCGCCATATAGTCAAACAGCTATAAGTCTAATTTTCTTACCGAAAAGGCTTTATTTAGGAAGTGATAAGACGGTAGCTTCTGTCATAACCATGCGGCTGTGTAGTTCGGTGCTGCTGTTGCTGCTGTTGGCGGTCCCGGTGTCCGGCAGGTCGTGCCCCGCCGACAGCGACCCCTGCTCGCTCGGGACCTGGTCGTCTTGGCGGACTGCGGCAGGGACGGCACGAGGCAGCGCTACAGACAGACGTGCTGCGACGGGCTCAGGTGGGTGAACAGTCATTTTTTTGTAGGAGGGACAACACAATATGTGTGGTGTTCTTTACCCCGTGATCCTACTTATATTCTGACAACAGTTGAGAAAGTTTTTACATGTATATAGTTTCCCATCTTGCCGTAGCAGGGTAACATCTATAAAAATAATTATTAACATGGTAATGTGCAGGTTACATCAAATCTGAATACTAACTTTCCTAACTTGCAATGTAGACAGCAAATGACAATCTTAGCGTGCAGGTAATATAATGGATTATAACTATATACCATTGTTCAACTTGTAAAAGGTCGACAGATTATTAGCAACCATTGGTGTCAAGAAGAAAATTAGAACCATTTGATATGATGTCGCATATATGTTCTTATTCTAGGAAACAGGCCAAATGTATCGCGGATTGCGGCATTCATCGAGACCTATTGCAAGAATCGAGCCGTGTGCTTCATCAATGAAGGTATACACTTTTAATAATGTATATTTGTCTTCAGGTAATGCATAAGTACAAACGTGTTGCTTGTGACTCAGAAACTTGCCCTGGTTCCAGTTCACCTTCGGTTTGTGTTTGTGGATCTCGGGAATCCCACCAACACAAACCGAAACTAGCTGGAACCAGGGCAAACTTCATCTATTGTACTGACCAAGCTACTTTGCTTGAATGATGTGATTACCAAAGTGTGCGAGAGATAGAATATGTGTTTGTTATAGAACCTCTCTATTAAGACCACTCGCCCCTAAAATCATCTCTCAATGTAGAGTATATGATAGGTCCCTTATCATTTCACTTGTCAGTATTTCTTGTGAAATTTGTCTTATTATAGAGGTTGTCTCTTTATAAAAGTGATCGTAGTTCAACTAAGTTGGGGTTCTATTGTAGGTTTTTTTATTTCGTAGTGTGCATGACACACCCATTTTGCTAACTTAATAAACAACAGGTGTATTCAATTCACTCTTCACCAAACACTGATGATCCAAAATGATGAGTATGGATATATATTTTTTTTTGTAAATTAATTCATTGCATTTTTGCTCACGCGATGGCTGGGTTGATAACAAGTCTGCTTGTAAATCCTCAGACGGGGCTGATTGTACTGATGGACGTAAAATAGTGTGGTTATGTAGACAGTATAGCCGTGGCGTTTAGTAAATATTCATCTTTCTCTTTAGTAGGCCCTAATGTTTGGGGGGTTTGTGCTTTTTGTGTTTTTTTGCAAAATGTCACCTAATTCTTGTACTATTGATAAAATTTGCTTTAAAGTAATATATTTTGAAAAAATGCTAAAAATATTACGCTGTAAATTAGCATCCATTTTTCGTCACGACTTTATATTAATTATCAACTAGATTCAAAAGATTCTTCATATGCGCTGTGACAGCTTGGCCAAGATCAGCCGAATACGTTTGTTGCACATTAGTTGAAAGACCAAGGCAAACAAATATCAATTTAACTATCTTTGTTCCTGTAGTTTCTAAAAGAGATTTTTCAATTTTTGTTAAGTTACAAAAAGTTACAACCTTTAGTGTCATTGCTACCAGAATGGCTAAGGACTAGATACATCTTCAAGCACACTCAGAGATTTAACATATATAATGAAAACAGTAGAATATTGTTGTAAATATACTTCAATTGCAAAATTATCCACTATATATAAAGATTTAGAAATGGGGTTTTGGACTATACCATCTATGGACAACAAGTTTCCATCCTTAATTCCTTTACTATTTTTATTATTGCAGCTGTTCATTCCCGTTGTTTACTCTAAAGCTCTCATTGTCAATAGTGTATTGCTTTCTTTACGGCTGTATTATAATTAATAAGATAAAAAGTTTTCTTTCTAAAGTTTAATTTTGATCTCAATTTTATTCATAAACATTTTCGAGCTCCTGAAGGCTTTTTTCAAAATAAAACACCAAAAAAGAAATGAAGTACAGGTAAAATTTACAGTATAAGGTCATCAGTTTAACATTATACATGCAGTACCTACTTAACAGATTAAAACAAATTCTTATAACAGATTATGGTACACAATACAACATGTATATGGAGATTTAACAATATTATGTTTAAGGACCAGGCAATTGATTAGTAAATATTATTCTATTGAAGGCTGGTTGATAATGGTAAAGTTTCGAATTAAGCATAATGTCACAGTTCATATTTGCTACTCGCTACTGAAAAAGGGGCCTTCAGGAGCTGGCGTTTATGAATAAATTGAGATCAAAA
>JAGTTF010000112.1:0-28737 GCA_019095985.1 Streblospio benedicti | reverse complement strand
TCGAAGAGTGGCAACAATCTATTCTCGGATAATTTGGACAGTGCTATGTTTAATCGCACTGCATGGCTATTTCCCTGTTCTAAAATCTATTAATGAAATCTTATGTAGATATTGATCACATACTTCACATTCTTCTGTCACTATATACAATTGCATTATTATCGTTTGTTTCCTAAATGCTCTTTGTCTTTATCCAATGGGCAAGAGTCGTGCTATTTGTCATATCCATCCTAGTCACAGCTACTGATTATTTTCTTTAGAATTATGGTGAATTTTAACATTGAGTATGACTGATAGCCAGGACATAATAGCACAAGTCTCCCTACATGTCGATTGTTGTTGTTCTTGGACTTGTATGTCTTATTTTAGTGAATAGGGAGTATTGATAATACCCCAAAATTTAGTGAAAAAAAATCAATTAATTTTAGAGTGTTCTACACTTTTTGACAATGTCTTTTCTTTTTAAGGTTTGAGGCTCCTATCAACAAACGAAGAAAACAGAAAACATCATTGAACATCTCAAATCGACATGGAAATCAGAATTAAACTCATAAGCTCACCAAAACTATGACCAATTGATAGCTAGTGTAGCTAGTGCCAATTTGTGATGAGTTAATATTTTAGATAGATAGAATGGCTCAGTTAATTGAGATTGGTAGTTACAATAGTATTAAGTATTTAAGAAATATATATATTATTATGTATATAACTTTTTTTATTACATGGTATCTGAATTGTAAAAATTAAATAATTGTTATCTTTTGTTTGCAAACTATAATACATTCTGACACATTGAGTATATTTGTATTGCTTTTTACAATTTGTTCAAGTTTGTTTATTTTTTAGAACGAACAAAACTTCCGGAATTATATGACTATGTGCTTGGAAACAGGTTTTTAATTGATAATGAAATTAAAGTGAAACTGGTTTCAAACAAATCTTTGTTATCATTAGTCAGAGTAGAAGATTTATATATCATGTGCATGTTTATTTGAGTTATACTTTACAATCTCCTCATTTCTCACTGCCTTGGTTTTGTATAAGTCATGATTTATGCACAATGTAATTATTTTACCTGAAGTATGCCAATAGAAATTTGGTGCAGAGAGTTCAATATTTTATGTACATGTATATGTAAATGAGTAAATTATATGGTAAAATGAATATATGACTGGAGAAAGTGGGTTATGGTACCAATTGTGAACTGTACTTAAATAACAATATGAAATGTTTTGAGTGTCGACTACAGGAAAACGTTAATGCTAGTTCTGCTCAAATCCTTTTCCATGTTCATCTGTTTGTAGATGATCTCAAATTTATTTTTGGTTTTCCGTCATGTTTCAATTATGCAAAGAGAACCTACTAGCAGAACTGTTGGCTGAGGATATGCCATGTAGTCAGTATTGATGGACATCTTGAACCTCTCTTGTATTGGACACTATCTGTTTAGTGTTGAACAGGGTGGAAGTGAAAAGTGGGTTACTGCATGTATATGAACATGTATGCAGTATTCGATATTTGTATGTTAACGCAACCGCGTGATGATTATTGTATTTTTACAATCAAAATTTAATATTGATATGTACGGATGTTTATAGCTGTTAGATGTATGTACAAAGATTATTTTAGTCTACTATAAAGTATTTCTGTGCCCAACTGCAGAGGATGGTTTTGTGTGGCCGTGGTAGGTTCAGATTTTATTATGGTCATGCCATAGTAATAAATCAATTTGTTCAGAAATGGACGCAAGTTTTGCAGGATTTACTGCATAAAGATTGATAAAATACAATTTGTCTATTCAATGTAATAACTAGTCTTTTTTGCTATTTTATATGTCGTGTGATAATTTATTAGTGTTGTATTTTATTTGGAAGGAAATATTTTTTTCCGGCTATTTACTTGTTATCTATATAGTTATCCCTTTCAATGGAAAGGATCATATTACTATACATTGTATAGGCTTTTTAATGGTAGATGCCATTTTTGCCATCACAGGGTTCATATATTTTAGTCTATTCACAATGATACTGATTTTTTGCCGTTGTTGTAGATCTAAGAAGTTATTAATGTATTTCTTGTTTCATATTACTGTATTTTTAATATCTGCCTTTATATGGAAACTGAACATAGTAATCAGTGAACTGCAACCTATTTTTGCCGTAAATGTCCTTGTATTGTTATAAACAATATTTGCACGAAAATCTATATATAGATCTATATGCATAAAAATTCTCATTTAATTTTCACTGGCTGCCATTACTTTTTATTCGCACTTTTGCACTAGGAAATTATTAAAACAAAATATTGAGTAGATTTCTGTGCGAAATCGCTTGTATAATGTACATGTATGTGTGAGATGTGTAGGAAAAAATTGATGATCATGCCTAATATGTTTTTATCTGCTTTAAATCATAATGCACAGGCTGTTAGCACTGAAGTGATATGATATGAAGTACATGTACGATGCAGATTGACTAAAAACACAAACTCATGCAAAAACATTTGCAATAAGGTAGTGTTTATGCCTCTCGTTTGTCTTTCTTTTTATTTAATATTTGCTAAAGCTAAAGACCTTTCGGAAGAGACCATGTCATGCGATTGAAATATACAAATACAATCTGAACAATGGTTGTGTTTCCGTGTCTCATGACCTCAATTCTATGACGATTCCTTGAATTCTAATGGAAACCACTTTTTTCCACCGTTATTTTTATGTATTTAAAACACCCTGTATTATTTATTTCATGTGCTCAAATAATACTAAAATTTGGCCATTATTTTTTACGTATTGAAATGTATTACTTATTGTATGTCTGTATATATCTCACTCTGAGTGATAGAAATGCTATTTTTATTGTTGAAAGAATGTCAATTATTCCTTTTGAGGAAAAGAATATATTTGCATAAGTGTTGTTATTTGTAAAATTGGTAAGCAGAGATCTAGTAATTACATTAATACTCAAAACAAGTGTAAAGCTATCTCAATCTTTTTGAGGTTTCATTTTATAAACCTCGCAAAACTATTTATCTTTTTCACATGGGTGAATTTTGAAATGGGCTGATCTTACATAGTTATAAACTAAACCAGTTTGAGTAGTGTAAAGATCTTTGAAGATTTACCACATACTAGCTCCAGATCATCATTACAAAGTCTTTAACCTGGCAAAATCCCTTTATTTATATACCTGGTATGTATGATTTGGTAGTTATGCAATTGTAGGATGAAATATGCTATAATTATTTGTGCAATGTTGGAAAATTATTTTTGTCACAATTGCAACTGATATGTTAACGATTTGTATAGAAAATTATTGAATAAATCATGTAAAGTGAAATTGCTCATGAAAATTGGATGTTCATATTTTGATGGTGCTTAATAAAATCGAGCAATTGCATTTTGTGTTATATTTATTTACTATTCATTATATATTTATTATTTACTATTCATCATATTATTAAGTCTTGTTTCTGTTCATTATAATACTCTGACATCCAAATCCATATGCTGGATATAAGATATCACATTCAACAAATATCTAATGCATGATATACATAGATTATATTAAGTCGGTTAAAGACTCCCACTTTGGTCTGTCTGTCGGCGAATAGTCCAGATCCGTCGGGCCGGAACTTCCCTGCATTCTCAAATATACTCTGTATAAAATTGTGAGATATGACGATGCGTAAATTTATACATGTAGTGAAATTCACAACTTCATTAAAGGTTTATTTAGTATAGATCTCGTATATAAAGCATAAAATGTATCACACTCACATGAATAGCAATTATGTATACAACTTTTCTGTAATTAAAATATTTTCAAGTACATGTATTAGAAATTGCAGTAAATTGACGACCGTATTTGAAATATGACCGTGAACGTTCCAAGAGTATTTTTGTCTTAAAAAACATGATATACACTTCATCAACTAAATTTCCAGCAAGAATCACTGATGAGGGTGTCAGCCAGCCAGAACGAATATCACATATCATTGTTAATTGAATAAGCAATTCTACCATATAAAGATTCTTGAAAATTCGGTATGGAGCACATAAAAATGGAAATACTATTTTTTTGAAATGATATGTTGGTATCGAAACATGCAACAGAATAAATAAATATATAAAAAGAATTGGACCAACAAGGGTTATAAATAAATATATATAGGCAAAAATAGAACATAATGGACCAAACAGGTCTATTTATATATGTTTTCTAATCAATATAACACCTTCGATATGAAAATACACTAGGCCACCACATCTATATTTGCTATATCCAGATAGCACACTACTGCATTCGTCTACAGGATGTCGCTATATTTGCATTGTGTCATACTTTGTTTACAGGCTCCCCAACTTCCTTCTCTCTACAACCAGCCCACTAGTGTGACATAGAACATTATCCCAGGGCAAAATAGAACATAGGTGATTTTGAAATTACTACCCAGAGCCGTCATCTCCAGTGCGACCGGCTGTGTTGAGAGTAAATAATGTTTTTCTTAATCAATATAAACTTGGGCGGTAGCCCTCCCCCAATGAAAATACACTTCAATAATGGACAATTCCAGACACATGCCGGTATTTCTACCGAAGCACCCGGGTCCGTGATCTTCCACCAATAAACGATGCGCTCGTGGACCATCGTCAAATCCATTCATAGGTGTTGCTCTAATTGATGCATGAGACGAGGAAACCACGTTCCAACTTCGACCATAGTGTTTTTCTGACACCTTCCATTGTAGCTTCGTTTGAGCTAGGATTCCGCTATATGTTGCTATCAACCCAGACCAGGTTTCATAATGAGAGACCACATTAGAAGATACAAAAATATTTTGGCCTTAATATCCTATCATTAATAATGTTTTCCATGTGAGGTTTCTTATATTTTGCACCATATCAAATGTTGATTGTTTTGAAGACCAGGTGTGAAAATGCAGAGACATTTGATGAGAGGTTGCACAAACTGTTGATATTTTAGCATGGCTCAGACTCAGTCTTCGAACCACGGACGCGTAGGCCGGACACTGACTTACAAGAGCTACTGATTTTCAGGTTGTTTATATACAGGTCCACTTACATTAACTAAAAGTGTGTGTTTATGCAAATGAATGTCATAATGTACCCAAGCACAACACCATATTCAACATGAACTGATAAAAAAAAGAGTCAGTGCTTGAACCATGTGGATTATAGTTTGTTGCATGTATCTTTAAATTGAAATTTATGATGGAGATCATGGAACCTAGTCAATAATAATTAAACATGAATGAGAACTTTAATCTTTCCCAAATACAGTAATTGCAATGGTGTAAGTGGCCCAAAGGATTTGTATTAATATGTAAGCCATGCATTAAGTCAGATAATGCATTCAGTTTCGGTCGATATTAAAATCTAAGAACATGCAGACACTGTCTGACCCAGATGTCCCTCACCTCGGCTGCGCCTCGGTTCGAGACATCTGGGCCAGACAGCGTCTACAGGTTCTTAGATTTTAATATCGACCTCAACTTCATGCATTATCTAGTACATAATCGTTACATATGAAAATAACAACATTCATTTGTCATGCTAATTAATATAAGTTACGGTCTGACAGTTCTGACTATGAAAACTGAATCAGGTGTGGTATTCATGTCATTGGTAATCAGACGTGTTTTGTTCATAATTCGGCATTTATACGACTTTTCTCATCTAGCGCATATTAAACGATCCTGTTTTGAACATTCGCCGAACGGTGACTGTCTGACTGGAGCTTTAATGGCACTCGTATTCGACTGCAAAACCAGTGTCTGGATTCATTTCGTTATCACCGCCGGGCATTCCACTACGGCAATATGCCAGTCCTGTTTCATACATTGTGTCACTTTGGCCATGGCCCATGTAAATACCGTATGCTTTTCCATAGTCTGCACCAAGTTTGGGTTTAAAATACACTAGTTGTCTGTTCCATGATGGTGAATCCACGGTTATCTCCGTACTAAGCAGTGGATTTTCCTCTGAAAAAAGCACACAGCAAAAATTTAGCATACTGGTTTATAAAGAAAACATTAAACCGCATGTTCTCACACACGCAGGTGCATCAATACAAAAAAAAAAAACCACACAAAAACAAATGCAACAATACGACAACACATATCCGGTTGTGTTTTGGTTGTGTTTTGTTACAATTCTTGTTTACTGGCGGTGAGGTGTTTGTTTACATTCGCTTTGATACTGTGTATCTGCCTCATTACTCAGTCAAATTCAGACTTTTCCACTATACGTCCTTAAAGGCTTGGTGCTCGAGGTAGCGACATATTGGGCAAAATGTTTGACCTCTCCCCTGCACCACCCGAGATGCATTATGATATATCAGAATTATTTAATATGATACACGAATAAAAACAAACCCGTAAAGTGGAGATACTTATGCGATCGCCCCAAAGCCCCTTATAACTTCCCACACTATAATTATTAGTGCATATACTTAGGTC
This sequence comes from Streblospio benedicti, assembly GCA_019095985.1. Taxonomy (NCBI): domain Eukaryota; kingdom Metazoa; phylum Annelida; class Polychaeta; order Spionida; family Spionidae; genus Streblospio; species Streblospio benedicti. The sequence goes on along the minus strand of JAGTTF010000112.1, from coordinate 22,260 downwards.
ATGGATTTGAAATGAATTGATTGAAATTGGAATACAATCTTAATTAACAAATCCGGACATGATTTGGAGTTATAAAATGGAGTAAAATGTAACTCTCTAACATCTAGTGGGAAAATCGATATTTACTTGTTAAAATTCAACCGGGAATATATATTTATCAAAGTGTTTCAACATCAGGAATCTCCTCATCTTCATCACCATAGATGTTTCCAGCACATTTGAACTCCAGACAGACCGCTTTGATTTCTTGATTCTGCCCATCTTCTCTATTTGCCTGAGGACTCGCCTCATACGTCCCTTGATAATCAATTCCTTTAGCACTCCAGAGAGTTGTAGCAAGAACTCGCGTGTCAAAACGTCTATCCTATCAAAAGAAGAATAACATTATACATAAATTCAAAACCACTTCAAAATCTGAAGTTAAAATTAAACCTATTGAAAATATATCTTTCAAAATAACGCCTACTATTAAAACAGAAATAATCTATGCAGCATATAAATGAGCTCACGGTAAACTTTGCCTTCATAAAGCAAGCTTTTACGTTTGGTGCTATTGTTGAGTTCTGGGTACCAATTTCTCTGGTGATGATATGTTGTTGACTCATTGTACAATCGCACAGGTGGCAACACTTCTGGAGCAAACTTGAAGTGGTAATTTTCTCCTTTCCTCTCCTCACACCTGACTCTTTCTTGAGCTCTGAAAATGGGACCATTAATATCCCTGTACACAACATAAAACGTCATATTGTCTCTGTTAGCAATGTATTCATAGCCATTAAGATCGTCTTCTTCTTTTGGTAGCAGTCTGTCACCTCCAGATTCAACATAGACAGTCGCCTCTGATCCACAATAGGTCAACACACACGCTGTTCCGTAATCATCCGTCACTTCAGCTTTAAATCCTGCATATGAATTTTGACCAGGTTCTCTAGTCAGAACGGTTACCAGTGCATTTGTAAATGGCACATCATAGTTATCACGTCTGGTGTAGGCGGTAATCCTTGCATAACAGGTTGGTTTAGCCACCTCCACTGTGTAATCTCTATAGCATTTTACATCATTCCTGTCGAATCTATATCCAGGTGGACATCTACCATCACAGTTAGCATTTACAGTGTCTCTTCTGGTTTCCGTTTCAGTAAGAGGTAGATCACCGATCTCTATTCCATCAATTATTATATAATCATCGTTCCTCAGTCCCTTTTCTCGGCTGCCAAGAAAGCGGAAAGGAGCAACTTCTATCCAATTTCCTGTTACATCGTCCAGGACCCAGAGGTAGACATCCGGCTCTCCATCGTCATTAACTGGTATATTGAAACCCTTAGTGCTCTGTGCCCAGGAAATGTTCCCTTTCAGATCAAGGGGATCTCCATTCTGATCTTCAACAGAAAAACCTATTGCTCCATATGTAATTAGACTTTCTACATCCCCATCATCTCTATGATAAGTGAAATCTACAGGAGCTGATAAAAGACTCTCAGCATTTCGTGGGTCTATAAGGTTAGTGAACAGATTGACTTCGCCATCATAAATTGACCCGTCCGATCGGTAGAGTTTGGTACTGGAAAAGTTAAGAGCCACCAGCAGTTCCAAACCATCCTCACCTCCTAGATCGACGTTCACATTTTCACCAGCACGGAAATGCAAAGGATTGGGTTTTAGTGGAAGGCGCACATCCTGCTGTATTGTGGTTCCCTTCTTAAACCAAACTGTCTTGACTGTCCTGAAGAATTCTTTGAAATGCTGGTCCTCAAATTCTAGTACAGCTGGACTGGTTGTCTCCGGGGGTAACTTGACATCAAATGAACCATCACTACCAGTAGAACCAATCAACTGTTTTTTATAGTAAATATTTGCCAGCTTGAGAGGTATTCTTGTGCCACCACGGGCCCTTCCGAAAGCTCTGCCTTTCACAAACGTGTCTTTCATGATCAAGCAGTTGATGCAACCACATTGAGTGATCACGGGTACTTGGTATGGGAACTGTGAGCATTGAACCGTTACTGACTACAAAAAAGAAGAAAAAAATAATATTAAAATGGTGATATAATGTATATGATATTCATATGTCAGAATATAACTTTCCACATGAACTTGAGGATGCTACAAGGTGAAAGTTGCTGCACATTGTATGTAAATTAATGCAGTTGCAAATACAGTGGAACCTCACTTTTAACACCACCAGGTCAAGGGGGGGCCTGAATTCGTCCCAATATAGAGATGCTATCAGTTTTGGGGTTCGTGATTTTTCTTTTTTATAGGGGTTTGTTTGGGACCACGAAATCTATTCTTATTTTACAGGATGGTCTCTTTGTAGTGATGGTCTTAATTGAAGGGTCTATTATAATTGTTTGCAATACTACAAAGTTATATGTAATTAAGTCATTAGACCTCCGACTCATAACCTATTCAGTTAGTAGGCGTTTTTCACATAGTCTAAAAACAATATCACTACATTATGTCAACAGTGAAAGCTGTTTTGTATGCAAATTTGAATGCTACAACTACCGTTGATTGGATGATTCCACAGCACCACGTGTGCCCGTCGTCACAGGCGTCAAACTCGTTCCACGTGGTATTGATGCACCTGTTGTTCACTGGACATCTGCCCTTGTTGATCTTTTTGTGCTGAACACCATTGTTGTCAGTGTAGTGGCAATCACCCAGAATGTGGTACCAGTCGTCGTCTGGGGTGGGATTACAGGTATCACTCACACCGTCAGTTTTCTCTGTAAAGATATGGACATATTCATATGCAAATACCATATTAGTTTGACAAACTGGATCGGTAGTTCAAGTAATAACAGCTAGGTACTAGGAAAGGCTTGACTCTTCATTGCAAAGGATGCATTTCATGTTTTATACATGTTGATGTTATAGTAAATAAAGATGTACTATTACATGTTGCTACAGTTCATCTAAAATATTTTCTTAAAGTATGCCAATGAAACCAATCCATCATAATTGTATTCAACAACATGCAAGCAGAACTGCAGGAATACATTAGAAGGATTCTGACATACATTTTGTAAGGAACAAATGTACGTCGTAATTTGTATAAAATAGATAACCCATAAAAGTTGTCATATAAATGAGTAATGCAAATATTATTATCAAAATTTGCTGTATACGTGTGATAAATGTGATGTCTAGATACCTTTGACTTGTAGTACGGCCTCATTGGAGTAAACCTCTCCTGCCTCGGACGAAGCCTTGCACTTATAAAGGCCGGTCTGGTCAACTGTCAGTGAAGTAAGGGTCATCTGATCAGTCTCGGACTGACCCTCAATGTAGTCTCCATTGTGGTACCTGAAAGATGATGATTTGTTAAGAAGGATTGAGGGACTGTCTGTCCATTGAGCAGAACTTCCAGTGAAGAGAACGTTTGAAAGGTCAGTTGATTCAAGAACAGCAGCCGATGTTATATATACACTATAATAGTTATCACTTTAAGTACATTTTTCTACTTACTCTCTCACATCTTTCTTTACGAAAAGGGTATGAAATAAAATTGCCTTGTGTTCTAAACCGGCAATCTTAATAAGACGAACATTCTGACTCCTCTTATGCATCACCCACCACGTGTATTTCTTTGGCTGCGGAACTCCGGTGGCGTTACAGCACAGAGTGACATCCTGGCCGGCGAACCGTCCCTTGGGGAGCGGGTGAAAGGTGAATGACGGCAGCACTGTAAGATATGTAAGGATAATTAAACACCACGCAATGATGTAATTTACGTATGGTATTTTATTATAATGATTGTTATGAGACTGTAAGATATTCCATGAACCTTTCGCACCCTATTACCAGTCGTTGATAGAGGGAGTGCATAGATACACTGTACCCGGTAAAGATTTTGGCCACGAACGCTTGGATGAATTCCGACAGATGCATCTCTTTCCCTCTATGACTGAAAAACCTTGCCATGGAAGACTGATACATATACATAGGTTTGTAGGCCTTGCACAGGGCCAACTTTGTAAAATGAAAACGCACACACACACACACACTAAATAATTGTGTATTGGTGAACTGACCGTACTCGGTTTAAACATATTTTGTTTAAAAAATATAAAGGATTCGGCTTGGCAAAGTGCGACATTAGCCATCTCCACGAAAAACTCACCATACTTAGTTAGCATTGCATCTGCCTGGCTCGCGCTATCATTCACTGGCTGCACCGATTCTTCAATAGGACCATAGTGGTCAAGCTCAAATTTGAGGGTCACTCCTTGACCACACACGTCAAACACGGAGTAGTAGCCGGCATCGTCGGTGCTGGTCAGTGGTGTCCACAGACGGTCAGTATGGTAAACGTCTACTCCTTCTAGTGGCTGATTGAGAGCGTTAAGCACGTGACCAAAGATCACGTGACCATCACAGCTGCAGTAGGCGCAGTCGACCAGTGAACCCTGGTCACAGGTGCGGTTACAGTCTACGAAAAAGGAAATGTAGAAGGCATGCTGTGTAGATATACATGACAAGGGAGCATTCACAATTGACCTAACCATATTTTGGCATTTTCTGACACCCCCCCCCCGCCCCTCGTCAACTTTCGTCAACTTCATGACACCCACTCCCTCACGACAACTTGACACGCGTACCCAAACGCCCCCATTCCCAATCAAACCCGCTTGTCAACTATGGTGGCGATGTCAATTTTTTTATATCCTCACTCAAACCTCTAAGCCCTCAGTTAACCATCTAATCTAGCCTATATTTAAGCTATACTTATTGAAATTGAATTGTGCAGTTTTGTCATGTCATGTCAAACCACAATTGCGGTTCATGGGTAATATATATGATAATGTGATTTATGAACAAACATTCCAACCAATACAAAACATTTATGTTATCTCCATTCTTTATACTACAACCTTAAATATCAATTATACTTTAATATATCCTTAATGCAGCCCCCCTACCCAATCAACTTTTGGGGTGACACCCCCCCCCCCCCACACACACACCCTGTCAACTTTCGTCAAGTTTTGCTGACCCTCCCCCACACACACACACTTCCCCTTCAAGGTTGACGTCAATTGTGAACCCTCCCAACCTGCACGGGGGTGGTGGGGTCTTAAAATATTTTTTCTGTAAAAGGCTAAATATTTTGGTGGTGTTTGCTTTGGGAAAAGGTGGTTGTAGACGGTATTCATATACAGGAGAAAAAGAACAACTGATAGTGGCTCGAATTTTCCGGCAAAAATGAGGGCTATTGAATTTTTAATCAGGAACAGGTTGAACATATAAACTATATTTTTACAGCATGCACACCCGTGCACCCATCTCCCACGCACATTGCAACTCACTTGGACAGTCAAAAGTGTTGCACGCTTCCACCTCCATGTTCGGCCCGGCGCACTCCTTGCCGCCATTGTCTGGCGCCGGGTTGTCGCAGGTGCGCTGGCGACTGCGCATGCCCCCGTCGCACGTGGCGTTACACGTGGACCACGGCCGCCAGACGGACCAGTGGCCGTCAATCACAGGAGGCGGCTCTGTGAGTGTTATAAACAAGATTTTTGTAGCTCTATGGCATTGTCAACATTTTTACTAATGCAGTGCATAACGTCATTGTCAATTGAATGAATACAAATTATCGTCATAGTCCGTCAGACTCATGAATGTCATTGCTCATGTCATAAAGCTCATTTAGTATGTCGTCTGCATTTGAAATATCAACGGAATGTTCTGGAATCTACCTGGTGTAGTTGGTCCTGCAGGAGTAGTCTGCGTTGCTGGAGAACCTAGAGAAACCAATTAAACTTCATTAAAAATCATTTAAGGGTCATAATGAGACGCATGCATATATCTTTTTACATCATGTCAAACTTACTGCCAAATATGGCTGCATCTGTCCATTACACATTCATAATGATGGATACCATTCCAAAAAAATAATTTGCAGTAATTTTGAATGGATTTTACAAATGTTATAGTTACTGACTGATCATAGGAATTTAATTTATCTATTCCGCTAAATGTTAAAGTGACTCGATTTTACTCTCACTTTTCTGTCAAGCAAGCTCCTGCCACTGTATTGACATAGCTGAAGAGACATCTTCCATTTTTACTATGTCAAGTGGCCCTGACGGGACTCGAACTCACGACCCCAAGGTTGTGAGACCAGAATGATACCATCATCCCAAGCAGCGGGCCACTTGACATAGTAAAAATGGAAGATGTCTCTTCAGCTATGTCAATACAGTGGCAGGAGCTTGCTTGACAGAAAAGTGAGAGTAAAATCGAATTCACAAGCAAGACTTGGGAAAAAATATATACAGTTATTCAGTTAAAGTGACTTATTCAGGTATTACTCATTCATAAAGAGTTTTAAGCGTGAGATGCATCAATTTAATTGTGAGTCAATTACGTATAAACTAAATATAAGTTAGTCATGCTTCATGTTACCTGCTCCTGCGTTTGTGGTTGTCAGGACAACTATGACGGTTGTCACGACGATAACGCAGATGGACACTATCACCCCAGTCACAGTCCAAACCTGCAAATATATTTTAGACGTACTTTATAATCTTTTCTAAACTAATTCAACATATTCATAATAAAACTATTTCCCATTTCCAGCACCCCAAACAGTCACAGTGAGAAAATAGCGACAGAAAACACTCACAGCACTATTACTACAAAGGCGCATTATCCATTTACGTAAATATGCACAAAGAAGGAAATCAACAAGGCAACAACTACAATAAACGTACCTTCGAAGCCCGCACGGCATGTTTGGTCACGGCCACGGTGGTCTCGTCCTGCTTGTCTTGAGGTTGTTCGGCCACGTAGGGTGGAGGTGGGTCGTAGGGGCCCACTTTGTTGGGGCCCTCCACCACGTGGCAAAGCTCAAAGCTCCTGGGGACATGGCCTTGTCCGTCCCCTGGCATACTTTACTCTCTTCTGGCGTTCTGGAAATGAGATTTAGAGTTAAGGCTCGTACAGTTTATCCTACAATGTTTGTGTTACTAGCTGTATGTTGCATACAAAGATCTTCAAATCAATGTAATAAGTACTAAGGTAGGTTAATCTACTTTTATTTTACCAGCCGTAATTGTTCATTTCATTTCATTAAAGAATCTAATGTAGATAAGAACGTACCAATAGATGTCCTAGTATATTCGTTTATTCCCCCTTCTCGGCTGAGACCATTTACTTGCAGGTTGTCTGTCATTAAATCATTTCAGTTTTTCGTAAACGCATAGGTTCTTGTTTTAGGACAGGGTCCGTCTGTCATATCCATAATATAAAATGCAAGGTTTGTATAAATAATAATACATTTTTGTGAAATGGCACCTGTGTCCAAATACAGTCTTATTGCACTGCAAATTATGATAAGTGTGCGCATACATCAGGACTGTTGTGACTCGAGTGCTTTGGTAACATAAACTGTACATGGTAATTGATAAATGATAAGTCCATGAAAGACACAGTTCATAGATATTTGAGATGAGAAAACTTCCGTGTATATACGTATAAGAGATTAGCATAACGAGCCTATTTTTACGTACTTGTATGTAGAGGACAAAACACTTGTTGGTGTAAGATGAGTAACAAAGAAAGTTGTAGAAAGGTTTAGAAGTACTGTTCTAAAATTTTGAAACGTAGGCCTACATTGACAACACTCCTAAACACCGACATCAACTACGGACACTAGATAACGGATAATAATTACACGGGCAAGCTGTACAGGCAAGATGTCTCAGTGAATGAAGTTAGCTGTGATAGTAACTCACCAAAACGGACAGAAGACAAACGTAAACAAATTCTCAGCAAATGCTTTGTTATCATTAATCAGAGTAGAAGATTTATATATCATGTGCATGTTTATTTGAGTAATACTTTACAATCTCCCTCATTTCTCACTGCCTTGGTTTTGTATGAGTCATGATTTATGCACAATGTAATTATTTTACCTGAAGTATGCCAATAGAAATTTGGTGCAGAGAGTTCAATGTTTATGTACACGATATGTAAATGAGTAAATTATATGGTAAAATGAATATATGACTGGAGAAAGTGGGTTATGGTGTACCAATTGTGAACTGTACTTAAATAACAATATGAAATATTTTGAATGTCGACTACAGGAAAACGTGAATGCTAGGGTTCTGCTCAAATCTTTTTCCATGTTCATCTGTTTGTAGATGATCTCAAATTTATTTTTGGTTTTCCGTCATGTTTCAATTATGCAAAGAGAACCTACTAGCAGAACTGTTGGCTGAGGATATGCCATGTAGTCAGTATTGATGGACATCTTGAACCTCTCTTGTATTGGACACTATCTGTTTAGTGTTGAACAGGGTGGAAGTGAAAAGTGGGTTACTGCATGTATATGAACATGTATGCAGTATTCGATATTTGTATGTTAACGCAACCGCGTGATGATTATTGTATTTTTACAATCAAAATTTAATATTGATATGTACGGATGTTTATAGCTGTTAGATGTATGTACAAAGATTATTTTAGTCTACTATAAAGTATTTCTGTGCCCAACTGCAGAGGATGGTTTTGTGTGGCCGTGGTAGGTTCAGATTTTATTATGGTCATGCCATAGTAATAAATCAATTTGTTCAGAAATGGACGCAAGTTTTGCAGGATTTACTGCATAAAGATTGATAAAATACAATTTGTCTATTCAATGTAATAACTAGTCTTTTTTGCTATTTTATATGTCGTGTGATAATTTATTAGTGTTGTATTTTATTTGGAAGGAAATATTTTTTTCCGGCTATTTACTTGTTATCTATATAGTTATCCCTTTCAATGGAAAGGATCATATTACTATACATTGTATAGGCTTTTTAATGGTAGATGCCATTTTTGCCATCACAGGGTTCATATATTTTAGTCTATTCACAATGATACTGATTTTTTGCCGTTGTTGTAGATCTAAGAAGTTATTGTTTTTAATTAATGTATTTATTCTTTCATATTACCGTATTTTAATATTGCCTTTATATGGAAACTGAACATAGTAATCAGTGAACTGCAACCTATTTTTGCCGTAAATGTCCTTGTATTGTTATAAACAATATTTGCACGAAAATCTATATATAGATCTATATGCATAAAAATTCTCATTTAATTTTCACTGGCTGCCATTACTTTTTATTCGCACTTTTGCACTAGGAAATTATTAAAACAAAATATTGAGTAGATTTCTGTGCGAAATCGCTTGTATAATGTACATGTATGTGTGAGATGTGTAGGAAAAAATTGATGATCATACATAATATGTTTTATCTGCTTTAAATCAATTCATAATGCACAGGCTGATAGCACTGACGTGATATGATATGAAGTACGATGCTGATTTACTTAAGATACAAACTCATTCAAACATTTGCAGTAAGGTAGTGTTTATGCCTCTAGTTTATCTTACTTTACTTAATATTTATTTGTTCATATCTGATCTAAAAAGATTAGAAATCAATCTGAATCAAGCTGAAGACCTTTCGGAAGAGACCATGTCACACAATTGAAACATACAAATACAATCTGAACAATGGTTGTGTTTCCGTGTCTCATGACCTCAATTCTATGACGATTCCTTGAATTCTAATGGAAACCACTTTTTCCACCATTATTTTTTGTGTATTGAAATGTAATATTTATTTCATGTGAAATAATTTCTGAAATTTGGCCATTATTTTTTACGTATTGAAATGTATTACTTATTGTATGTCTGTATATATCTCACTCTGAGTGATAGAAATGCTATTTTTATTGTTGAAAGAATGTCAATTATTCCTTTTGAGGAAAAGAATATATTTGCATAAGTGTTGTTATTTGTAAAATTGGTAAGCAGAGATCTAGTAATTACATTAATACTCAAAACAAGTGTAAAGCTATCTCAATCTTTTTGAGGTTTCATTTTATAAAAAGTCCCAAAACTACTTTAATATTCTTTTTCACATGGGTCAATTTTGAAATGGGCTGATCTTGCATAGTTACAAACTAAACCAGTTTGAGTAGTGCAAGGATCTTTGAAATATTTGATCATGCAACAGTGCGTGATATTATATTATATATAAAATCAGATATATTTGCTTTACCACATACTGACTCTAGATCATGATTATGAAGGCTTTAACCAAGAAAAAACCCTTTATTTATAATTTATACCTGGTATGTATGATTTGGTAGTTATGCAATTGTAGAATGAAATATGCTATAATTATTTGTGCAATCGATGGTGGATAATTATTTTTGCCGTCAAAATTGCAACTGATATATTAACAATGTGTATAGAAAATTATTGAACAAATCATGTAAAGTGAAATTGCTCATGAAAATTGAATGTTCATACTTTGATGGTGCTTAATATATAATAAAATTGAGCAATTACATTTTGTGTTATATTTATTAACTACCTGGTGTAGATATGTAAAGTCATTAGAGCACGGCCAACAGTGAATTGTGACTATAAATAACCACATTTTACATTTACATTTTTTTATTCATGTCATTAAAAGCTTGAGCCCAAATGCTGGCCCTAATACTTTATTTGGAAATATGCATGGGGTTTATATTTTCTAGAATTCATTAATGTTATCTACTACACATGTATGATTCAAGGTTTTCAGAAAAAAGGGTGGGGGCACTTAAGAGATCAGTAACGCTAGAAGTAGTGTTTAAAAATCGTAGTATTTACATGGCAAAATGATAAAAGTGGATTGAGCATCACTTGAATGTTGATAGTAACTTCAGGAAAGAGGCTGATGTTCCATTTAAAATGATATGTGGTCCAATTCCTCAGTACTTCTGACCACGGCTCAGAATCCCCCCATGGCCAGTCTGCTTATCACAAAGCCATATCTTAGAGCATGCAAAATCAATTAAACAATTCAATTCCACCTGACATATTTTCTATGTGCAGCCCACCTATATGGTGTCTGGATATTTACTAAGTTTGACTAAGAATACATTAAGCTTGAGGTGAAGTATGACACATTTCGTAAAACGTAGTACTTTTATAATTGATTGACAGTACAGACATTACTTGATACAGATTCAGTAATTGACAACTACATGTAATGTGCAATTAATTGTGCATGAACACCCTCCTTTATTATTTTTCACATACAACACTAACCACTAAAACAATTCATAAAATCAAATTAAATCAAATCATTTATTCAATCAGACATAGCGATAGTTATGTCCATTTAACAATTAAAATCATATATACAATATAAACGTGCACTTATTAGTTATCACAGTTATTACATCTGTTTAAAAATATATATTAAAATGTATATTTAAAATCATCTACCACAATTTAAAAAGCCAACTCATACCAGTTCTTACTTTGATGAATGTGATAATTACTGGTAAACATGCCTGTATCAGTCCATTCTCATTTGACAATAACCTATCAGTGTTCATTCATGCATTGTTTATTAATTAGAGACCACTTGGCATAGCATCAAAGATAATGATAATAGATGTACATAACGTAATTTTCCACTTTATTATTGAATCTTTTGTTTCAATTCTTCATACATATGATTATTGCTTTCAAAACAATGAATGAAAAATAGTAAAGCAATATAAATTAATGCGCAATAAAAATATTTTTCCATAATACTTGGGATTCTTTCAACAACAAAAAGTTAAGAGCCATTACCAACAATTTCTTGACATTATTTAGGATCTTTTTTTGCAAGTGAATTATTATCCTATCATGTTGGCAATATTCTCATATTTAAAAAATGACTACTAAAAACATAAAGCACATGTTTTAAAAAAATAGGATGATTCATGAAAAACCTAAAACATACTAAACAAATAATAATATCTAAAAATATTCTAAATATATTTAAAAAAAATAAAACTTTCATTATGATTTGGAACAACCATTCCATGTATATGTAATATTCAAAGCCATAACTTCAGACCACCAATTTCCTGAGACATTTATGTCTAGAAAACCCAACTTTTTAAATCACAGCATTGCTAAGAAAAGTATATTAAAGTATATTAATATGCATTTTCCGACATCACAAATGGTGGAAGTATAGATGTAATCATAGTTCTCACTATGGGCTACAAAGATATGCACGGCTGCGTTGTTGGTATTTTCTTCACACCATTTAACAAACCGCTAGTTTTCCCCTAAAAGTATTGGCTATTTCCCAGACTATATAAAAAATCCTATATAAAGGTGCTATCATGTTCTAGTTAAAATATTCAATGCTAGAACAAAAAGAATCTACCATACGAAATCTAAAACAATCTGTGACTCATCTGTGGTATACCCATGTAATTTCTTATTCACATTATTATCAGGGAGATCATTCAGGCCTGTCCCACAGAAAGCTGTGTTGGTCAATCTCATGCTGTTGAGATTGAGATGAAAGGGGGGAAAGGGGATAAGCTATGGTTTACTGCATACATGAATTATTTTACATGTGGATTGTTCAAGATTCCAGTTTGTTTTTGTTGTTTTTGTTGTTGAACTCTCTAGGTACGGCGTGTTATTTTGATACTACTTCATGATGTGTTATCTCAAGTGAACATGTACATCATAGTACCTGTTTATGTAGCTTTGTAAACGTAAAACATAACTAAACTTTGAACGATACATTTAATATAATTTGATTAAAGATATCAAGCATAAACTGTTAGTTTTGAGAACAAGGAAGACGTGCGTAGGAGAAAGATTATTTTCAGTTTTTGCAATTGGGGTGTGTCACTCACTTATTAACGAACACCCTGATGCTAATCACTCACTTGCAACTAATACATATACTTACTAGTTGACAATAGGACTGTCCTGTTGTTTTCATAATGTTTTGTGTTCATAGCCGAGTATACTCCATAAAAAGACCCAAAATCATATCCCGCTTCTGCCGGTCGAAACAAGATGTGACTCGGCTCAGCTTCCATCATGCCAGCGACGGCAGGGGAGTTGATTACTAAATATAGGTGGTGTAAATCAATTAACCTTTAGGAGCATACTAATTCCATTTATGTAAAGAAAATTCACAAGGAAATGAATTTAATGTACATTACATGTAGAAACTCCAATTAAGACCACCTCTCTATTGGAGATCCTCTATAATAAGACCACTTTACACCTATCCCAAACCTTCATAAAGCTACCAAAACGAACACTCTGCATAGAGACCACCTCGTTATTGAGACCACCTAACACTGGTCCCCATTGGTGGTTCTGTTGAAGTTTCACTGTACCCATAATATACCTTTTATTTCAATCAGGTATTTAGGGGGTAAATGGTAACAATAAAAGCCGATTGTATTGGATTTTACATTCTTCTATCAAAGTAAAGATTTTGTTTGTCTGTAATGTAATGGCATTCACCAGGTAGTACACGTATATTCCTCCAGTCCACTGAGCGTAATGTTTGCTTCGATGAAGACCTTTTGAGGATCCGGAGTGTAGACGTCTCCATTACAGCGATACTCCACACACATCACGTGGTCGCAGGTCGATGGACCATTGCAAGTGGAGCCTTCTTCATAGAAGCCAAAGGACGAGTCAGGGTCATGGACATGGTGGGATTCTGCCACCACGGACGCATATGGCAGGCCCTAGTCACAGAAAATATCAATTTCAATTCATCGAACGAGCAGGCTAGCAAACCACATGAGACATTATTCTATTGTTTCAACATAATTTGGGGCCATTACTTAAATTAGTTCACCATTGTTGTATAAATGCATGTATGAAAATTTCCATATATGAAATATTTTAAAGAAAACGTCCAACAAATTGGAAGTCAATATTATGTTGACCGACCCTATGGTCTGTGAGACTCATACTCATATAGATTATATGGTATATATTTTTATATACCTCGAAATTGCAATCTTCATGAAGCATGCCTGGCATCTGGGTGTGTAGGAGGTGGCGTGTACCATGAGAGAGCCTGGTTTGGTCGTGCGTCTCTCATCATCAGGAATTCTTCAGCTAAAAAATCACACAAAGGCTCAAACTTAGGGACAACAAATGGTTGTTGGATAGGGGTCCTCATGGCTCATTATCTTATACAGTTAACGTAATACAGTTAATGATCTAACATCACGCAATATAATCTAACATCAGCCTTCACACAACTTACCCGGTATGCTCATACCAATATGTGAATGCGCCCCATACGGAAATATTGCCTTGGCAATGAGTATGAGTAAAAGTTGTGGCACAGTGAAGACTTTTCAGTGGTGAAAATGAGATAAGTAGTTTTGAGTAGTACATGGTTATTAAAGAGTTTATGTAAGAAGAAAATGAAGGAAACATGAGATTGAATATTGCTTATGATGTGAACCAGTGAAACGGGCGTATGTATGGAGTGTGATAGTGGATTAGCGCAGATAGTAATTCAGATTGAAATGGGGTAATAATATAAGATGTGTAAAAAGCCACTTCAAAGGCAATGTGATTCCACAGTTTGTGCGTCGCTTCAGCTCAGCTGCTGAAGCAAGCCTTGTGTTTCGTTCGTTTGTAAATATGTTATTTGCATGTGTGTGTGTGTGTGTGTGTGTGTGTGTGTGTGTGTGTGTGTGTGTGTGTGTGTGTGTGTGTGTGTGTGTGTGTGTGTGTGTGTCTCCGGACAATCTACAGGGGTTACAAATGAACCGAAATTTCGTTCAAAATTTTGCACAACTAGGCCTATTAGGTTTGGGGGGCGACACTGAAGTGATTCGATTGTGGGCAATCTTGCCAATTAAACTGCACTTTCCGCAAGGGCAATTCTTGGTCCATTTGCAACATTCTTATTACTATTGAATACACTATTACAGATTAATATTCTATTAGCTGCAAAGACTAGTTGGTGCTGTTTGTTATTTGCTGCTACTCGGATCAATTAAATAGACAGTGGCATATTATTTGTGGCTAGTATATTACTTTTTAATCATGATTTCCACAACATCTTAGTAAACAACTTTATTGTCCATAAGTCGACGTTGTTCTAGCTAGTATATATCGTTGTAATTGTGTATTTAATCATGATTTCCAAACATCTTAGTAAACAACTTTATTATCCATAAGACAACGTTTTTCTTAGCGAGTATACATCGTTGAAGTATATATCTTAATTGCCCAACCTTGTCAACCTTTGTTCTAGCGACGCCGTGTTCTTTGAACACTTTTGATCTAGTTTTTTTACAGTGTATGGAATCACACACCCTCCTTGGATTTTGTATCATCGATATTTTTAAAGTAGGGTATACATTTCAGAAAGATAAAATTATCATTGGAACATCACACATTTGCATGGCTACATACTTGTCTCACAGATGTCTCCACTGAAGCCAGGAAGGCATTTTGCAAACTGTAATATTGTTTCCAAATGACATGAAGCACCATGAAGACATGGATTCGCGGATATCGCCATCGACTGAAAATAAGAAAAACATTGTATAGACATACGGAAATGCAATCTTCTTATAACTGTCCTCCACAAAATGCTGATAAATGTATAGTAAGGTGTCATACGGTCAATGCAAAGTTTTCTTGGGTGGTTCACCGCAGTAAGGATCATTTTGTAATTGTAAACGCAAATTACGTTGATATGTTAGCTAATATATAGACTATGCATATGCCAACTGCTACCATCTGCTCAATGCAAATAGGTTGCTCTCCAGACCACGTGCCAGTGGTCGGTTCCCTTTTTCACAAGTCGCTGCATATCTCCGAACAGAAAGAACCCTCGTCGTCACACGAGATTCGGCTATGCTCCCACAAACACTGCCGATCTATCACTACCTAATCATTTTCTGGGGCCGGTATCACATGCAATTCCTTCACACGAAAAAATGTAAAATGTAAATGTGGGGGTTTATAGTCCTGATCCCAGTCTGGCTCTTATGACTTTACAATTTACACCAGGTCATTGGCACACTTATTGATCAGCATTTGATCAGTTCTCGTATACTTGCATCGGCAGCACATTCAGCGCACAATGCTTATCACCACACAATCACTCACTCACTAGACCCGACCGGAATCCGAACCCACGACCTTCTATGAATCCAACTCCCTAACTAATACGGAAGCATACTAGTTTAATGACTCTCATGTTTCCATAGTACAAAACAAAATACAATACAATACAAATACAAACAATGCAACGCTTATCCTGGAAACGGAAATCGATTATTTAGTAACATATTACCCAAACATAACAAAATCGCTCTCTATTCAGTTCTATTTCCATACAAACGTAAGAGTACGAAAATATATATGCATAAAAAGATTCATTACCATACACTCCACTGGTTTAAAAGTGCCAATGGTGTTGTGCAGGTTGTCCACGATGACGCCTACGCTACTGGATGCTGCGTTAATGTTGGCCCATCCCCGCAAATTGGCCATTATAGCCGATATGCGCCCTGGGACCCTAGTGTAATAAGGTCAAACATATATCTTCAAAGTATAATAACGATGGTGACATGTGGCCCTGAAGGCATTCTTTTTTGGTAGCCTTGGTATGTCATGTCTTCAATTATAAACCATGTGCGTTTCATCTAGAAATTTGAAGATGTGATAAAACAAATCTGGATAACAAAAATTCAAGATAATCAGAACTATAGTAATCATGCCTATCGGCCTGCCAATGACGGTTTTTGTGTTGGTTGTTTTGAAAAGGATGGCGATATAGGCTACATATCATAAGACGACGCACGCACCATGTTGGCTGCGTGACAAAGGCGGGGCCAACCCATATTTAAAATGACTCCAAGTGGGGCTATTGGACTCATATGAAATAGGTGCAGAAAGGTCCCATTTCACTGGCAAACCAAACGGACCAAATAATGGTACAGAATAGAATAAATATGGACATTTTGGTTCCATGTAAATAGGATCCAGTCAATATAGATGTCACCATTTTTCAACAGACCAAACCAAATTCGAGCATTCTAGCTCGAGCGATAAATAGAAAACCGGGTTGAAAGTTTGTAATATGAATTATTTTATCAGGTGAGAGTTCTTGGCGTATCAAAGCCCGAAGCCCGAGCCTGATGTTGGCCAAGAACGAATCCTGATGAAATAATTCATGATACACAATGAAATCCAGTTTTATATTTATCATGCTTTTTTAAAACAATTACAACACTGTTTACAAATAAACATGCTCAAAAGAACACACCTCAAAATTTGAATCAGTGCATCTTGAAAAATATTAGAGGTAAAGCGTTACGGTTATGTTTCAGGCTCCAGACTTTGCTGTAAAACTAGTTTATGCAGCCGGTTGTAAAACACGGATGGTTGTTCAACAGCCCTGTTCACCTCTTTGGCTGCAGAATCTGACATGATAATTATAGACAGACAAAATTCATGTATATGCTCACCTGACATACTACTTCTAAAGTAAATTTTTTCCTTGCAGTAGTTGGAAAACACCTAGGCACAAACCTTTTTCTTCCTGTTTATACGCTATTTTAGTATGATGAAATCCAATAACACCATCCTGTGGGACAGAGTTGCTGAAAGAGAGTAGTCATTCAGCTTGGTTAGTCTACCTAATTAATATCTAATGATTTTGACCATTGGACTGTAAAATCACTAGTATGTAAAACTGCATGTACTAATTACAGAAAAACAAATACTATGTATTAACTCGAAGTTGAAATTATTGGTAGTCACTCAGGGAGTCTTAGATCGTAGAGTAGAAGAAGTGGGGCTGTTTGCGGCTAAGAATGAAAACAGAACCAGTCACAAACCAATTAGCGTCCCCTCATTATAGCATGGCCGATCCTAGCTCCAGATCCTCCAAAAGACGCCCGATTTGTTTGGCTTCTAAAATATCTGGAAATGGACCAATATTTATTATGTAACAGCCTGAAGATGGTCTCATCTGTCAAATATAATCCTCCCAGCAGGAGACGAGGCCACCCAACGTGAAAGACCTTGGGATGATGCAAATGTAAGAGAAGCCCCCTCCCCCCTGCCTCGACAGCCTCGAAAAGCATGTACATGTAGCATGTATGGTGCAAATGATAAACCGAAAAGAAAAATCAGCCCAGAACCGACCAAAAGTGCTCCATTCCCTGCTGAACTAGCCAAAACACGTCACTTTGAGGCCAGATCACCCGCCAATCCACCCCAAAATGACAAATCTTGCGCCTTTAAAAGATCTTGAGCTTAGATCGGGCCATGTGAAATGGGGCCTAACTACTTTGCTGCAATTGGCTTCATTACATTTTCGAGCTCCATACAGATTATAAGCATATGCGTATCCCTGATGTTAAAACGGTATGCAGAAAGTGTGCAGCATGATTGTGATTGGCTTTACAGTCATAGTTCATCTAAAGTATTCGCACTGAATTATTTCACGATTCACAATAAGATCATAGGCACACGTTTCCCTTTACAGAAAACTCCTGCATTCCTTTGCATTAATTATTGTTGAGTGTAATCATACACATATCACTAGCACTGTAATTATCTATGTGAAGTACTGCAATGATATAGAAAATACTCATAAACATGTTATATGTATAAATTGCATAAATGCATAATTGTACTCTTACGATGATCATGGTACACATGTTACATTACGTTCCAAGGTTTTGATCATATCTTAATACCATACAAATGTTTTTTATAGTTATTCTTATGATAACGTATTTATTTTCATTTCATCTAGTACATCTATGAAATGTTATAAGTATTAAATAGTATATATAGTTACCCAATTTGGATGAAAGCAAAATCAAACGTATTGAAGGAAACCCAGTTGTATGCAATGCCCAGTTTTTGCTTCACTGGTTACATCCTTAGTCCTCAAGTTTACGCTATATTCGTAAGGTAGGAGCTGGGAGAAAAGTATGGGATGGCAGCAATGCACGGTGGGCCATAGTTGATGTCCGTAGCGTATAAAGGTGTAAACTGTCCCGTCAAACTTGCAGTGTTCGTTGCACATTGCCCAGTGGAATATTTTTTTGGAGCTAAAGAAAATGAAAGATATTGCTTCTTAATGAAAGTGACCAGCTGGTAAAATATTGTAAACTTGAACAAGATTGATAAAGAGCACAACAGCGCTGGGGCACTGTTGAGTGAGCGTAGCGTAACACGGCTTTCTAGAAGACACTTGGATTGACAACGGTCCAAAATTGGATTTAGGTGACAGACACTATTTGTGTGAGTAGCATATCACATTTGAATATTTAATATCAAATGCTATTGCGTCTGCATTGTCGAAAACAGTACATGGATTATATGTATATTATCAAATTGTTAGGGCGGACCATTACTTAGTTGAGGGGAGGGGCGAGACATTTTTTCCGAACAAACAATTTTTTTCATGGTCATATCATGCAAACATTTTTTACACAATGATGCTCACAAACATTTTTTTCAATCAGTAATTTAATGTCAACATTTTTGCATACAAAATTGACGACGAGTTCTCAAATTTTAATCAAATAGTATTTATTACTAGTGCATTAAAACAGCGTGGAATGTATTGAAAATACTACTAATATTTATATGTCAATGTTGAAAATGGAATTGAGATAAATTAACGCTATTCATGTGAAGCTTCAAAGAACCATATACATTTTTACCTCACCTGTCGGATCACCATTTGGCGGTCAACTCGTTTGGCTGTACGTCCACAATTAATATTTGCACAATAGTTTCTTTATTTTTCATTCAATTTTCATCAATCTTACACAACTTGTATGCCTAATAGATTGTCATTCCATGGTTGAATCATGCCCCATGGCGGAAAAATTGACCCCGCCCCAGGGATCCATCAAATTATTTAGTATAAAACCGTAGCTGGATCATTTTTTTTTCAATTTTCATCAAATTTATACATGGTGTATTTGTCTAAATGATCATCATTCCACAATTAAATCATGCCCCTGGGGTCCATCAAAATGTGTATGTATAAACCATGGCTGGGTTATTTTTCATTCGATTTTCTCCAAATTTACACACAATGTGTACGCCTGTGTGAAAGAAAATGGTAAAATATGCAAATACGTGGCCTAGATGCGTCACTGTACAGTGAACCTCTTATATTTTGTAATCTGCAGCTCATAAGGCAATATTCTGAGATCTGATGGGCTTGATATTTGAATATACACCCCCGGCGTATAAATGAGAACTTTTTTCCATCGCCAAATGTCCAAAAAGTGTTTTTTCAGATAAAGATCCGGGCTTTCAATCGCAAGCATATGATCACACAGAATATGCTGATTGGGAACGCTTTCATGTAATTATGAATGCTAGTACATTATGGATACTAAAACTGTGGGTAACATATCTTTATGTAGACTATTATTAGTAGTAGATATCTTCAGGGGACGCTAACTATAACACACTCACACTACTACTCACTATTTTCAACACACTAACGTTGACGGCCCATCGCGGTGCCTTCAACAGAGTGACTGTTTTGGCACGATGACGCAATACCCAGTCTGCTATACAGATCCATACAGAGAATACTGACATCTATTCAGTAGTGAGTCTGCCAGAGTCATAATGAGAAGATCAGCCACTGGGACGTAAGAGATCTTGGAAGCTATCAAGATCTACACGCCCCCGAAGCTCAACCTAACCAAGGCAGGAGCATCCCCCCTCCTCCATCTGTTGCCAGGAACCCACCTGGGCGGAAACCTGCCGAAGCCACCGTGTGACGTCATCGTACCAAAAACAGTCACTTGTTGAAGGCACCGCGATGGTCGCCGCAACCCACAGGGTGCTTGGAAAATAGTGAGTAGTAGTGTAGTGTAGTTATAAAGTTAATTAATTTAGATGTGGGTAACATATTGAACGTTTAAGCGATAAATGTAAAAAATAAAGTTTTCGATTCACTGTATATTGATAATCAGATTGAGAGACCTGTTTGCAGTACAAGGAAAGATGTCACTGACATTCAGACCTCAGGGAATGTGACTCGTTCAATAGAACACTTTGTGGCGAGTGACTTCAATTTACAAACCGAATTTACAACCATGTTCAATCCAAACTAGCCATCCTTAGTTATCAAAGTGTTGGAATCAAGTAATCATACTCGCCGATTGTGGCGAGTGACTTTGAATTTACACTGCCAACAGAAATTTACACTAGCCAGGGCCGAGTGGCGAGTGCCTCAACACCAAGCATGATTAAAAAATGAAGGAAACTCTTCATTCATGGTATAATGTACAATGTATATCATTTCAGTGTGAAAACTTGCCTTTGCTTTAAGAGAAAGTAGATAATAAAGTAGTTGGCATATTCAGAATATTGTTGTTTAATGTTTGAAAATACAGAATACAGAAGAAATACATTAGCATCACTGCCATCAATAAACATACTGTAAGTAAAATGAATGCCATAAACGCGTAAAAATCAACATTTGTGCAAACATTTTTTTTCTTTACAAATGTTTGTTTAATTTCCCTTTCTAAATGAGAACAAACAATTCTTTCCCATGTGTGCGCAGAACAAACATTTTTTCCATATTATACTCGCGCACCCCCCAACAAGTAATGGTCCACCACTTATACAATGTACATGTAGGAAGCTATAGTTCTAACTCACGGGGTCAGAAGCTACGTCTTCTGTTGGAAGTTCCGCATCACCATCTGTTAAATAAATAGACAGAACTAGTCGAAATGTAAACAGAAAATTGATGTTTGTACTAGCTAGTCGAAAATTGACTGGGCCCCCTTAAAATACTGTGTCAAGCATATATGACAATATATTATAGCTTGCTTTAACACACTAAGGGAACGATCATAAATAATGATACCGGGGGTCATCCAAAAGGCTGGGGTGTCGTCCAACCTTTCTGATTCCCCTTTGGGAGGGGTCGCTGAACTTTTTATCACGCTACGGTATTTTTTTTTCAAATATTTTCTTTTTAGCAATGCAATGACTATATAGAGGAGTTTTTCATTAGCGGGTGGGGGCGGGTCACTGAACTTTTTAATGTTGATGTGGGGGTCGCTAACTTTTTCTTCACGGCTCCCAAAAATGGACGACCCCCCCGCTATTACTATTTATGATCGTTCCTAACGGCGCAGGAGCAGGAGCAGCAGGCTGAAGCCTGCTGCTGCTGCTGCTGCTGCTGCTGCTGCTGCTGCTGCTGCTGCTGCTGCTGCTGCTGCTGCTGCTACTACTACTGCTACTACTACTACTACTACTACTACTACTACTACTACTACTACTACTACTACTACTACTACTACAAACAACAACTACAACTACAACTACAACAACAGAATACAGTATTTACCTGTATCAGAGGGAATGCACGATTCTTGTTTGTAAGAAGTCTT
>JAGTTF010000111.1:32040-66228 GCA_019095985.1 Streblospio benedicti | reverse complement strand
AATTCCTGATCTGTTGAATCCAATGTTGATATAGGTTTGTGTTTTTGTTGTCTGCTTTAACAGAAACAACGCTTCACCGTCATGTGAAATAGGGCATTAACATCCCACTTTTATGATGATCGCAGTAAAGGGAGCTTTTTAAGGCTGCTTCCCCAACCAGAACAAATGTTTATGTCTTGCCAAATAGGTAGATTTAATGCTGCTTTCCCAACCAGAACGAATGTTTATACCACTTGGCAACTATAATGCATTTCAAAAGTGGCAGTTTCCGACATGCGACAGTTCTAATTCCATCAATGCACACAGAATCTTGTTCTTTTTATTACTAGTAATATTTCTTAACAGAATTCATTGTGATTATATATTAATCGCCTTTTATTGGACTGGCACAGTTTTCCTGTTGATTATTCAATTGTGCATTGAAACCAATAGGATTGCAAAGTTTTAATTCCATCAATGCACACAGAATCTTGTTCTTTTTTATTAATAGTAATATTTCTTAGCAGAATTCATTATGATTATATCTCAATCGCCTTTTCTTGGTCTTTAGAAGCCGGTATTGCCCGGTCTATATGGAGAAATATGGGTTGGCTGATTTCTGCTCTACAGCATTCAGATAGATTATTAGAATGATTAATATCGTATGTGTCGCCTTAACAGGGCCAATGCTGATTTACTGGTGACTTACATAGCAGTACTGTGGACTTGTTAATCCATTATTGTACACAACTTAAATAGATGGGTGTAGACCTACTGGCTGCATTGGATTTAACCTTTATAACCATGCTTTCAAGTGTACAATGAAATGCAACATGGCACCTTTTGAAAACCATTTATCCAAAGGAGTGGATTTAATTGATTTTATGTTTATCTGGATATATTCATTCTATGTTGTCTTTTTTTTTTTTTATTATTATTATTATTATTATATATATGGGCAAAGTGTATAGAAGATTCAATACTGAAAATGTACCAAACCAACAAAGTTAGCCACATACATGTCCCCGTTTGCGTCCTATTCAATGTTGAAAACTATCGGGGCTCCTACTTTACGATTGCAAAGGTGACACGAATTGAAAAATTTAATTTCATGTTACCAGCATTTTATGTAAATGATATCTGGATATATTCATTCTGAGACTGTTGTCACTTGAATGATATTTTTCCTGTCGTCCTTATTATAATGAACCCGTGACGTCACGCATACACTAAAGGTTGGAGAGTGAACAACACAGACACGTGCACACCACCACCATTGTTGTTGTTGCGTCATCACAGGCACCTGCTGCAGTGACGTCATCCGCTTTGTTTTGTCTGACCTGAGGTTTTGTTTTCACATGATTTCACCAGAAATCGTCTGTTTGAATAGCACTACTTACCGTTTCGTCGTTTCTATCTTTTTCGTCTGATTACATCACATTTAGTGTCAAATACAACTAAAGCACATAGATGTGCTTTGTTTGCATTTGATCTACGGCAGCCTTTTCTCTCCAACTCATATTACTACCAGGTTAATGATCATTCAGTATTTATGACAGGGTTGGGTGGGAGGATTTTCCAAAAATGCTGTGAAAAAATTAATAGCCCCCCCCCCCCGCAAATCTCTGTGAACAAATTGGTAATCCCCCTCGATCTAATGTGAAAAAAATTGATGACCCCCCCTTACAATTTACGCATTCATTGTAAGTTAACTCAAATCCTATTTGATTGATATCCATAATATTGTTTTTAAAAGCATTAAAATTTAGTACAGAATCTCAAAATTAGGGGTAAAATTTCTGTGAAAAAATATATGCCCCACCCCTACCCTCCAAACAGTGTGACAAAACTTCAAACTTCAAAACGCCCTAAAATCCTCCTACCCCACCCTGTTGTAAATACTGAATGGTACCTTAGGCAGAATTGTGAGGGTGGGTATAAGGATGTAAGATGTGGGGGGACTGTAGGCGCTTGTAGCACTTCAAAAGAAGGATATGGGATTTCAAGGTAGTGTCATTGGGGAAAAGGTTGGATATTTGTGTGATGTGACCCAAAACATGTGCACGTAGGAGCTCTTCACCCCTTAAAATAAGGCATCTGCCCAATGATTCTGACTGATTCGTACGTAGTAATGCCACCCGAGTCACATTTCTCAGAAGTAGCAATCAGACAGTTGACCCCACTGGGTCTGTGATTACTGTCTACAAGTTAGATAGGTACAGGTCAGGCGAGTGAAGGCTTATGTGAGTGATTAGCACGTCTGCTATGGTAGCGATGTGCTGTATGCTTACCGGGGAGTTGAGTGTGGCAAGGATGCCAATGACCTGGTGTAAATATGTAAAGTCGCTAGAGCACGATAACAGAGAATTGCGACTATAAATAATCACATTTGACTTGGGAATGTGAATTATGGTCCTATTATAAAGGTGGTCTCTTTAAGTATGGTCTTACTTGCACTGTAGAAGCAGTTTGAGGATTTTCACCTTTAGATCATGGGTCAAACTGAGGGTTTTGGTTGGATTAAGGATTAGTCTGATTAAACACTTGTCTTAAAGCAACTATTATGGGTACAACACTCTAAAGTGAATTTAGATCTGGAATTCCTGCCAATTCTCAGTAAAACTCATGTTTAAGATCCAGATGTAGACTCCAGCTGTAAGTTTTGAGACCGAGGACTGTAGATTGGATCGTATTAAACAACACAAATTCCAGTATTTTTGATTGTTTATCTTTATTGTTCTACTCTAAACAAAGAATTTTATCTAATCATCAAAAATTGTTAATTTCACAATTATTTGGGGGGGGTCGGAAAAACTTAGGGGTCAGATGTTTGAATTTGAATGTTGGAGGGGGTGAAGTTTGAATTTGAATGTTAAACAGGTCAGAAGTTTCAAATGGAAGTTGTGGGGGGCTCAGAAGTTTAAATGGAAAATATGGGGGGCAAATATTTGATTCTTGAAATGTTACTGGGGGTAAATGTCAAAATTTTTGTAAATTTACTGAAAGGGGAGTGAAAATTTTATATTTTTGGCATAAATGTTGGTAGAATGTCCTGATCTTTTGCACTTTGGTATGTGATCAATCATTTGGTTGTATAAAATATCTTGTAAATGTACCTTTCAGTTTAATATGTCAACTCAACACATGCAATTGTATTGAAGTATTTGCCAAAATGCTTTTTGACAGAGGATTTTAGTGATTGATGGAAAACATTTTTTTTAAGTATGCCTTTCCAAAGAATTTGTACTGCTTAAAATATATCAAAAGTTAACTTGTCCTGATATGAAAGGACTGACTGGTGTTATTAATTGAATTTAAAGTGTCTTATATTATTAGAGCAATTATCTGAGCCACTGCAAGCAACTTATGAAATGGAATATGAAACCCTTTTATCAAGATTGAATTATATTATGTTTAATTGTCTTTCGACTAACCACTAACTTTTATTTTCGGAAAATGCAATATAAATTTTTTACTTTTTTTCAAAAAATAACAGATTGAAGATTAAATCGCTTTCTAAAATCAATTAAATAGCATCAGTCCATTTATATCATGACAAGTTAATATATACAGTTTGTATTACATTTTGTTTATTGCATTTAATAAACTGGGGAAAACTAGTTTCATTCATTCATAGTTTCATTCATATAGCTAAATATTTTTTGCAAATTTGTACAGCAGATATGACAGTACAATGTTATGCTAATACATTTTCAGGGCATGTGGAAATGGGGGTGTCATATGCTAGGTAAGATATACTAAAGTGGGGGGTCGGAAGTTCATATTTCAGGCATATATTTCAATGTTGGGGGGTCATATGAACACAAGAAAATAGTTCATTGCTCCATAATAAAGATCCAGGTTGGTTATTTGTACATTTCAACAGTCTTTAATTGATTGGTTCAGAATTACTTGGCATCATCAATGTTGAATTTGTCAACCATGTGGCAAGTATCCACATTATCCATTGATATTCTTCTGTAACTATGGATTCTCACATGTTTGGTCAAGTCACCACTTTGAATAAAACACTTGCCACATTGAGTACACTCATAAGGTTTCTCATCGGTGTGAATTATCATGTGCATTTTCAGATGTCCACTTTGACTAAATGATTTCTCACACACTGTACACTGATGTTCTTTCTCCCCAGTGTGGATTCTCATGTGCCTGGTCAAGGCCCTATTGTCACTAAAACACTTGCCACATTCGCTACACTCATAAGGTTTCTCACCAGTGTGGATTCTCACATGTTTGGTCAAGTCACCACTTTGAATAAAACACTTGCCACATTGAGTACACTCATAAGGTTTCTCACCGGTGTGGATTCTCATATGAGTTTTCAGATGTCCACTTCGACTGAATGATTTCTCACACACTGTACACTGATATTGTTTCTCCCCAGTGTGGATTCTCATGTGTCTGGTCAAGTCGCTACTGTTACTAAAACACTTGCCACATTGACTACACTCATAAGGTTTCTCACCGGTGTGGATTCTTATATGAGTTTTCAGATGTCCACTTTGACTGAATATTTTCTCACACACTATACACTGATGTTCTTTCTCCCCAGTGTGGATTTTGATGTGGGTTGTCAGATCTACCTTTTTACTGAATGATTTCTCACACACTATACACTTATATTCTTTCTCTCCGGTGTGGATTCTCATATGGGTTTTCAGATTTCCACTTTGACTGAATGATTTCTCACACACTGTACACTGAAATTGTTTCTCCCCAGTGTGTGTTCTCATGTGGCTGGTCAAGTTGCTAAGGTCAATAAAACACTTGCCACATTGACTACACTCATAAGGTTTGTCACCGGTGTGGATTCTCATGTGGATTTTCAGACTTTCACTTCTACTGAATGATTTCTCACACACTGTACACTGATATTGTTTCTCCCCAGTGTGGATTCTCATGTGTCTGGTCAAGTCGTTACTTTGACTAAAACACTTGCCACATTCGCTACACTCATAAGGTTTCTCACCGGTGTGGGATCTCAGATGGGTTTTCAGATGTCCACTTTGACTGAATATTTTATCACACACTATACACTGATGTTCTTTCTCTCCAGTGTGGATTTTCCTATGGGTTTTCAGGTGTCCACTTTGATTGAATGATTTCTCACACACTGTACACTGGTATTCTTTCTCCCCAGTGTGGATTCTCATGTGCCTGGTCAAGGCGCTATTGTCACTAAAACACTTGCCACATTGACTACACTCATAAGGTTTCTCACCGGTGTGGATTCTCATGTGGATTTTCAGACTTTCACTTCGACTGAATGATTTCTCACACACTGTACACTGATGTTTGTTCTCCCCAGTGTGGATTCTTACATGGGTTGTCACACTTCCACTTTGGCTGACTGATTCCTCACTTGATGTAGCCTTTGGTTGCATATCACGGTGGTTTGCCATTGTAAACTAATTTCAGCTGTGTGGTAATATTAAAAATTATTTATTATTATAGCTTAGTCAAACTTATCATTTGATGATTATATATCCTAAGAAATGCTATATCCTTGAAGTATTTGTTTCTGCAATGTAACTTTTTCCTCTGGTAGCCTGTCCACTATTCTGTAAGAAACTTATGGCATAAAACCGCTTATAATTTTCTTCTTATTTTGCTATTTTACTAAAAAAGGAATAGCAATTAGAAAAGTTGAAAATTATTTTATTTACAGAATAACATTTTTTGTTTGACTGTAATACTTGTTCAGCTTAATCTATTTGACTATTGAATTTAGCAGCGAAAGTTAACATTTAAAAATTCTTGTCACAATGTACCGCCCTCCATTTCTACACACAATATGCTGCTTTTCCTTTATCGTGTGATGCTCACTTGTTCAATTCATTGGTGGTAAAAAGCCTCAGTATCATAGTAGCTTTATCAGTTAAAAGCCTACACGTATATATATATGAAATGGGAACATAGCAAAGCCTGGGGTAATATGTATAATGTAAACTTATAGCATCCTGACTTCCTTCATTGATGATTTCATACAGATTTTAATAGCGACCTTTAAGAGTCGTGTACCTGTCATATTGCTGAGACTGTTATCCCAACAGCTTCATCAGGCCGAATGTATATTTATGTTTATATTTCTTAGGGTTTCCCCGTGTAAAAGACGAAATGAAAATGTTTTGTATGAAATGAAAGAGGGAGGGGCTTACATCCTGGGGGATGACCGGGGGGGGGTTATCAGGATCAATATACTGGCTCGTCAAGCATCCCTGACATCCACAATGAGCCCTGGAGTAGCAAATCTCAGTGAGCATCAGGACAGTCACCATCAGGACAGTCACCATCAGGACAGTCACCATCAGGACAGTCACCATCAGGACAGTCACCATCAGGACAGTCACCATCAGGACAGTCACAATCAGGACAGTCCCAGTTTGATGGCATGTGACTGTTCACTTATTTATACCAAAGTTTTTTAACTTGCCATTAGGCTGGTATACTTCATATTTATTGATTTTGTCTTGGACCATGTTTTAAAGATTGTTTTCTAACTGGTGGTATTGGTTAATCAGAATTTAGTAATAATTAAAATTTATTTGGACATTTGAAAGAAAATCAAATTCTAAATTCTGATTAAAATTCTAACTTCTGATTAACCAACAATATCAGTTAGAAAACAATCTTTACAGGGTGAAATAAGTCAAACACAAGTAAAAGTTTCACATATTGTCCCTGATATAGCGTTTGCTCACCACTTTGCCGCTCATTCTCGATTCTGATTGGTTAAGAGCCATGCGAGATATGAGTGTATCACTACTTTGCCGAGGTGATCTCACTACTTTGTGAATGGGAAAACAAAGACTTTCCGATGCTCATTAACATAATAAATGCATTACTACGAAGTGCAAAACAGTACGTAATTCGTGCTAGGGTGTTTAGAGAAATACGGTGCACGTTACTGTTTGGACGATTGATGTTTCAAAGCATACGTCGCAAGTAATGTTTATTACGCTCAACGCTCGTATTCTATGAAAACCGGCCTCCATTAAAATAGGTGTCAACAAACAAGATATTTTATTGACGGTCAGAATTCTGGCCATTTTAGTTTATACATGTATCATTAGTATGTATATTATAAGTCTTAACAAAATAGACTGGAATCAAAACACCATGGATTGTTTAAGCCACCTGGATATGCAACCAAATTGACGTTATCAGGACGGGAAGATTCGAATCGGCAGTCTGTCCATCATGATTGCACAACGAAAAACACCACAAAGTTAAATAATTATGTTAAAGTGGTGAGAAAAAGAGCAATGGTATATTATAGTGTTGAATCACCCATTCTCTGCACTTGTGGTATATTTGTCTGCACGCGTTCGCTGGCGCTCACTTGTGCAGACAAAGATACCACTCGTGCAGAGATAGGGTGATCTCAACACTATAATATACCATTGCCCTTATAATCTCAGTGAGCATCAGGACAGTCACCATCAGGACAGTCACCATCAGGACAGTCACCATCAGGACAGTCCCAGTTTGATGGCATGTGACTGGTCACTTATTTATACCAAAGTTTTTTAACTTGCCATTAGGCTGGTATACTTTATATTTATTGATTTTGTCTTGGTCCATGGTCTAAAGATTGTTTTCTAACTGGCGGTATTGGTTAGTCAGAATTTAGAATTTAGTTTATTTTAGAATGTAATTTAATATTTGAAATAAGATTACATTGTTTAAAAGATGGAACAAGAAAACACCAACAATAAAAAAAGTTGTCCGCTGTTCATAAAAACTTATTTGACTGGCATGCTCATTGATACCTAAATGAGGTGCTCTCACCATGTAATGTTCCTTTCTATCTCAAACATTATCTTTTACTACGGCGCATACCAGGTGGCTTAATACTATTGCAAGTTACTGCACTCAGGTTGCTTTTTAAAATGGTTTCAAATGTATACACCCTAACACTGTACCACGCTGTATTCTCCGGCATTAAAATAGTGTTATAGAATTCAAAATAATTTTAATAATAACATTGAATAATAATATTAATATTTGAACATAAGATAAGCAGAAAACATTGAAATTATCTGGCAAGTCTTTAAAGTCTTTAGCAATGATTGCACAAAAGACACTTGAACTCGTTACATAATTAATGTTAAAGATGAATTGGAAAAATCAGTAGAGTATATGTTCTCATTTTTTGTACTGGACTGTCAACAGTATTCATTCCCACTACCCCCTTAAAATTCTAGATGACTGGTTTATTTTTCATTAGATGACTGATATTTAGTGCCCAGTTAAAACTATATGGCGCCAAATGTCTTGGTCCATGGTCAAAATTGTTTAACATAGCATGTATAAGGTCATTCTCCGTAGTATCTAAATTTTTGAAATTTAAGATTAAAAAAAGATGGAACAAGTTACACCAACACGTAATATGTTCACATCTTGTCCGCGTGTTGTCTACTATGTTCAATGAAACTTGGCTAGATGACTGGCATGCTCATAGAACCTAAACTCTCTATCAAATTTTGTACATAGCATGTATATTGATCAATAAATTTTGTACAAATGAGAGTTATTACTGTTTAAATTTTGTGTAACTACAATAAAATGTGTAAACATGAGATTGTAAAACATCTGGTAAATTCACTTGCATTCTACTTTGGCATGGACTGTCCAGAGTTGTAAACACAACGTCACCGAAAGACCCCCAAAATATATAACCATTGGTTTCACAACCAACAGAAGGTTTATAAGTTAGATAAGATAAGATAAGATTTATTTCAGCTATATTAAGCCATCGAAAAGGGGATGTATATTTAACAATTCAGGTTAAAAAAAAAAATATATAACGTACATTATATGTAAAACTAAAATGATGTTGCTCATTTCTAGTTGTAATGACAATAAAAAAACAACAATTATATTGTAGATTCAAAATTATTACACCACTCATTTGAGACTGGTACAATTTTTCAAACATTTCAAACAAAAAAATATAGACATACATTATATACAGAATATATGGACATGTAGAAAACCAAAACATGCTAGACAAAATATGTCTTTAGAAAAATACGTTTTGTGACCCCACATTAATAATTTGAAGTGTTTTAACAAGACCATATTATTTTCAAAAGTTTTAAAATCACAGTGATGTTTAAATACAGTGGAGCCTCTCTATACTTGCAAAGTACATTTACATTTATATAAGTTGAGAGTGGTCATGATATTGCTCACACTTTTCTGCTAAATGTCCAATTCTTTCAATTTAGTTTGTATCTTCATAATTTTCTAGCAGGCGCTAGACAACTGCTATTCAAATTCAAACTCCTCAAACCCGTCCTCAAAAGCTTTATTTGTGTTTGTGTAAGTTGTGGTGGTAACAGGACATGGTTGGGGTTAAAAAGGACATTTGAAATATATCTGCTATTATAAATGTCAGGTTTTAAACATGGCCTTTAAAAAGGATTATATTTCTTATTCCAGGTAAAATACTTTTCAAAACACCATTAGTGTAAAAAAAATATTGATATTTCAGAAAGCGTAAAAGTGGGAGTAACCAAATGTCCAGTTGGTGGGAATAACACATGTCCACCAGATGGTGGGGGTAACTGCACAATTTATTTTTGTTAAATTGATCATATGATGTATATGGAATATAAAGAAGGATTAATTATAAGTATTTTACCAGTGGCACTGCTATACAACGTACACCTCAAACCCGCACTTAGAAGGTTTACTTCTGTTTGTGTACATTATGATGGTAACAGGACAAGTTGGGCGTAACCGAGTGTTGCTTCCACAGTTTGCATTCAGGTCAACTCACACAATGATTATTAGAGGAAAAAATCATTAGGATATGTTGCCATCACGAACACCACATGAAATATTACAAAAAATGCCAAATTATATCATTAGTTATTGACATAGAACCAATGGTGGGCGCAATGTAACGCCTAAATGTCCACAAATTACCCAAATACCATGTTTCACATAGGTGTCACAATTGTTTGAGCAATGTAAACTTGACGATTTTTGGTTGTTCACTTACCAAATATGTCTTTTACGCGGGCAAGCATTAAATCTAAGGCATGTTTAGATGTTTTAAAGTGATGGTACAATGTGTGGGGTTAACCACTTTTATGGACAATGTGGAACAACACCGTGACGATCCTCATATAAGAACATAATTTTGAAATCTATTGCTAGCTGCCCCAAAAGTCTATGAAAAGCAAATGGAAACAGCAATTTATAGATGGAAAATTATACTAGTCTATGCATGATAGTGACAAATACCTTTAAATTACTGGCTATATTTTATCAAAATACTTTTCGATATAATAAATAAAATAATCATCACAAGTAAACAGCTAAGTCTTTTTTGATACAGGAAATTCAACTTTTACTTTATTATGGATATCGTGTACCAAATCAAGTTTTATTTAACATCCCATTCCCTATCAAATATAAATCTATTAGTTTCTTAATCTACACTAAGTTGCATTCCAAAATTAATTAAATACACTAAATGTAAGAGTATGATATTGATCATTATTCAATTACTCGATTCATTATTGATCATTATTCCATTACTCAATTCACTACCTGCTTTTATTTCAAAATAAATTCTAAAATCTAAATTTTAAATACAATTTGATCGATTTTGAGCACTGCAGGTTTCTTTTCCAAAAATAACCATCTATAAGATATTGAACATTGTAGAAAACCTCAGAAAAGACCAGAAACCCTAGAAAATGCCACAAAAACCCAGAAAAGCCCACGAAAAACCTGTTTCTTTTTATACAAAAACTCTGGTGGGTTGCGGGTTTTAGTCCAACCCTGGCAACGGAAATAATTATGATAGATTGTGATGCAGTAGACATGATGGGCTGCTAACATTAATACTGCTTGAGTGAAATCTGCAGGAAAATAACTAAAGCAAAAAAGTTATGAAAGGATGTTTTATTCGTAAAATTTCTACAACACTCATAATTTTCAATAATATTACAAAAGCACATATCCATAATAAACTATCATTTACAGAATCTCTACTACTTCGATGAACATACAAATAAACCATCGTACGGCATAAACACTATAATTATAAAACAACCTTTTTACAAATAATCTATCATGCCTACATGTAAAATGAACTACACTAGTGATGCAACTAAACCAATCCCTATTGAAACCTGTCATTTTATCTTTGCCAAGACTCTTCGCTCTTCTATCAAGGTCTTCGTCAGGCCAAATGTGAAGATCCTCTCCTGTGTGGATTCTCCTGTGTTCGGTCAAGCTGGCATGTTGATTAAAACACTTGCCACAATTACTACACTCATAAGGTTTCTAGCCAGTATGAATTCTTGTGTGAGTTTTCAGAGTTTCACTTCGCACGAATGATTTCTCTCACACTGTACACTGATAGTCTTTCTTCCCAGTGTGAATTTTCACATGTCTTGTCAGATCATAACTACGCTTGAATGATTTCTCACACACTGTACACTGATGTTCTTTCTCCCCGGTGTGGACTTTCATAAGTCCTTTTAGAATTTTACTTTCCCTGAAAGATTTCTTACACAATACACTGATGTCCTTTCTCCCCAGTGTGGATTCTCATGTGGCTGGCCAACTGGCTACTGACACTAAAACCATTGCCACATTGACTACACTCATAAGGTTTCTCCCCAGTATGAATTCTTATGTGGGTTTTCAGAGTTTCACTTCGACCGAATGATTTTTCGCACACTGATATTCTTTTTCCACAGTGTGGAATCTCAAATGTCTTGTCAGATCACGTTGTTGACCGAATGATTTCTCACACACTGTACACTGATGTTCTTTCTCCCCAGTGTGGATTTTCATATGTCTTTTCAGAACTCCACTTTGACTGAATGATTTCTCACACACTTTACACTGATATTCTTTCTCGCCAGTGTGGATTTTCATATGTCTTTTCAGATCTCCACTTTGACTGAATGATTTCTCACACACTGTACACTGATGTTCTTTCTCCCCCGTGTGGATTCTCATGTGGCGGGTCAAGGTGGCTTGTTGACTAAAGCACTTGCCACATTGACTACACTCATAAGGTTTCTCACCAGTGTGCAATCTCATGTGGCTGGTCAAGTGGCTACTCTGACTAAAACACTTGCCACATTGACTACACTCATAAGGTTTCTCACCAGTGTGCAATCTCATGTGGCTGGTCAAGTGGCTACTCTGACTAAAACACTTGCCACATTGACTACACTCATAAAGTTTCTCGCCAGTGTGGGTTCTTATGTGACTTGCCAGAACTGCCTTTTGACTGAATGATTTCTCACACACTATACACTGGTGTTCTTTCAGCCCAGTGTGGATTCTCATGTGCTTGATCAAGGCGCTATTGTCACTAAAACACTTTCCACATTGACTATCAAAGGCATTGAGTTCTAAAACACTTTCCACATTGACTTTGACTCAAATGATTTCTCACCGGTATGATATTCTTTCTCCCCAGTGTGGATTCTCATGTGACTGGTTACGACTGAAAACATTTCTCACACACTATACACTGATATTCTTTCTCCCCAGTGTGGATTCTCATGTGACTGGTTAAGGTGCTTCTGCTACTAAAACACTTGCCACATTCAGTACATTTGTATGGTGTGTCTTGTGATTTCAGAGCGAACAGTGACTTCTGTTGCTCATCACTGTGGTTTTCCATTGTAATAATTTTTTGTTTCTTATATGATATGTATGAAGGCTTTGTTGAACTAAACACAATTTCAAACACCAATAAAACAATTCCCAAGTATTATTTTATCCTTGCTATGATTGTGAAATATTCCACCTCAGTATTTACAGAGCCACTGTTTCTTACAATAATTTACTTTCTGTATTGCAATGCACTAATAGAAAACTGATGTTTATAATAAAAACTCACATATAATTGTGTTCTAATTTTGCTATATTACTAAATAACAAAACATTTTATGAAAAACTTTATTATAATATAATGCTTAAAACAAAATTCAAAATTTTTCAGTAATATTGATTTATCAAAATCTACTTGACTCTAAGAATAACAAGCCAGATTTATCATTTATAGTTTTTAGTCACAACGCAAACGCCCAATATGAGACATCCCTTTTTATGGACCTGGGTGATATACTGTTTGAAATGTAAATTTTGCTATACTATTATAGGTTTGCTAATCTCTATCCTTTCATTTAGACCAGTAATAATTTCAAAAGTTATATCTCTGTTTATAAAATTAGTTACGTCGCTCCATATGCAATATAGCAATGATAAAGCATATGAAGTATATCATGTTTTACATAAATACAATATCATGATCTGCAAGTGGCCTGTAACCATAATCAAAGAATTGTGTATGGACATAATATCAAATTAAAAATAGTATTGATAGTATGATTTTAAAGACAAGCAAGTAGAAATTGTACAATACCATCATTCAGGAGTGTGGTTGATCTTTGCAGATCAAATAAAGACCACAGCACCATAGCATCTTTCTTACCTGCGATGTCATTTTTGTTACAACTGCCGTTTCCTGACGGTGATAGTATAAAGCAGGATATCAGGTGCTTAGGCTGCCCCCCCCCCCAACTTTCCATCTAAATATTTGATTTTCATGTGATTTTGGCATATCCGCTGTTGATTGCGCATACAAAAACCTATGAGACCCCTTAAGCGTAGGGGTGTGACGGTTACAAAATTTAGTAACCGCGGGTGAAAGGGTTAAAAACCGAACCGTGGTCGGGTAATCGTTTACACTAATGTTCATATATAAATTGCTGTTTATAATTACTGTTGTTACTGCTTTAACATGTCAATGCAAAATATCATTACATAAGAAGGTGCCTATACTACTATTAATTTATAAAAACAAATAAAACACTTCTATTTTCGTATGAAAAACATTATTAACATCACTTTCGGTTTCACAATTTACTTACCGTGCTTGAGTTTAGTTTAGTAAGGTAGGTGTAGTATGGAACTTGTCGAACCATGTTTAAAAGCCAATTGTTTTTGTTACAAATTGCATGTGGTGTTATTCTTATCAACTTTTGTAAAAAGAAATCCATACTGCACTGCTGAAACTAGATCTAACACGTTCGATCTGCCATATATTGATTAGTAACTGCTTAGGCTTATCGATCTGCTTTTTTCGTACCGAGGGAAAACCGCTCTAACGGCTGTCATTATGAAATACGAATATGTCAATATGGCGAACGTTAAAGTAGAAATCCATTGTAACTTTTGAAATTATTGACAAATTCCGCATCATAGCTTGATATATATGAATGACAACTCGGTTACCAGTTAGTTGATTTTGTAACCGACCATACCATGAAACCTGCCCGTCACGGTCTATCCGTCTACCCGTCACACGCTCCCCTTTACTGAAAACCTGTATCTGCCCTCACAGTGTCCCCATTCTTTTGAAGGTTTACTGCGCAGCGTTCAAGGTAGAGAAGAAAGGGAAATGACCATGAAGTTGCAGTCATATGAACTATGGTATGTGTATAATCTTGCAATAAATGACTATAAAGTACTTCAACTGTACTTGATAAGTGTATGTACTTGTGCATTGTAAGCCACCTTAGGTAGAACTTTGTTCCATATAATTGTGTCATTTGTGCTGAAGATGTGACCAGGACACAAAATATAGTCTTATTATCGTTGACTTAAAATATGGTATAACCTTCTGTAACTTCTTATTGGTACTTAATCCCCATTTGTATAAAGGTACTGTATTTTATGTTGGTATTGGCGGTTGGGCAGTCATGTATGAGACAGCAGACAGTCAAGAGCTTTTACAAATAAAACATTACTAAAGAAAGACTACTGATTATTTGAACATGGTGTCAGAAGTGACAATTGGAATAATCATTTGAAGAAGAGGAAAACCATTTAGTGTGCAGGCAAAAACCAGGCAACTGCGTAATATTGCTGTTAATTTGACATAAGAACAACATAACGATGGCGGGAATACAGTGGAAACAGCCGGATGCATTTAGTTTTAATGCAGAGGACTGGCCTTCATGGAAAATAGTATTTGAAAGTTTTAGACAGTGCAGTAAATTGTATAAGGAACCAGACAGTGATCAAATACAGACGTTGATTTATTGCATGGGAGCTGTAGAGGCGAGTAAAATATGTTCTATGTTCAAATATGAAGGTACATTTAAGAAAAAAGTGGTCAAGGATGGTGAGACAGAAATCAAAGATATACAACAGAGCAACACTGATTATGATTGTGTAATGATGAAATTCTCAGAATACTTTGTACCTACAATTTTGACCAGATACGAAAGAGCCAGGTTTAATGAACGTAACCAGGCAGAAGGTGAGCCGTTTGAACATTTCTTGCGTGATGTGTATAGCTTAGCAAAGAAGTGCCAGTATGGTGAAAGCGAAGATGAAATGATATTAGATAGAATTGTCCAGGGTTTACACCATAAACCCACAAGGGAGAAGCTAGAATTGATGCCAGCATTAACAACCAAAGAGGCCATTTCGATTGCAAGGAGGCAGGAAATAATAATGAACCAGAATAGTATAAAGATACCAGAAACAAGCAGCAGCAACATCGATGAAGCAAAACAAGGCAAACGTACAAAATATGGTCCTAGCCGTTTCATGAGTGCCTGGAATGACAAACAGCTCAACAAACAACTTCAAGAAGATGTACAACCAAAAGTGAGCAGTGACAGACGTAAGTGTTCCAGATGCGGTTATATTCATAAATATGAAAATATGAAATGCCCAGCAGTTGGGAAAAGTTGCATGGCTTGTGGAGGACAAAATCATTTCAAATCAGTATGCAAAAATAAATCCATGAGACATGATGAAGTCAACATACACACAAAAAAATGGATCATGGGTGATGGTTATGATGGAAATGATACTGTTGATCAATACTATATTGATACAGTTGATAAAAGTACAAAGAATGGTTGGTTTGTCACACTGGTAATATGCAACACCCAGGTAAAATTTAAAGTGGACACAGGTGCTGACATAACAGTGTTATCTCATAGTGTTTTCAATCAACTGAAAAACAAGCCCAAGCTTCGCAAGACATCAGTAGTGCTCACAAGTCCAGGTGGGAACATAGAGACCGTGGGGGAATTCATAACAACCATGACACATAAAGGTAACACACTAAACGCGAGAGTGGTTGTGATCAAATCTAGTGCGAAAGCATTACTATCTCGAAATGTGGCATGTATGTTGGAAATAGTTAAATTCATTGATACAGTTGACACTAAGATAGGGTTAATGAAAACTAAGCCTGTGAAGATTGTGCTAAAAGACGATGCTGTACCTGTATGTAGTACAACATCACGGAGAATACCGTTTCCTCTGAGAGAAGCAGTGAAGAAGGAACTCAATCGTATGCAAGAGAATGATGTAATATTCCCTGTAAAAGAACCAACTGATTGGTGTAGTAATATTGTAGTGGTCCCTAAAGGTTCTAAAGATGTTGTAAGAATATGTGTGGACTTGAAATCATTGAACAAAGCTGTGAAGAGACCTGTTTATACATTACCTACGTTTGAAGAGGTAGCACCACGTTTAGCTGGATCAAGAGTATTCAGCACACTTGATGCTGCCAGTGGGTTTTGGCAGATACCATTGGACGAAGAATCACAACTTCTGACAACATTCATTACACCTCATGGGCGCTATGCATTTAAAAGATTACCATTCGGGATCAATATCGCAACAGATGAGTACCAGCAGAGGATGGTCGAAGAATTTTGCAAAATGGATGGCATTGAAGTAATGGTAGATGACATTTTAGTACACGGTTCAACAATGGAAGAGCATGACAAGAGATTGAATATAGTAATGGAAAAAGTGGCAAAACTTGGACTACGGCTCAATGATTCAAAATGTGTGTACAGAAAATCTGAAGTATGTTATTTTGGACACATAATAAGCGGTGAAGGTATAAAACCAAACCCAGATAAAGTGAGAGCAATTGCAGAGTTAGAACCTCCCAAAAATGTATCCGAACTTCGAACAGTATTAGGCATGCTAAACTATGTTGCAAAATTTATTCCCAATATGAGTGCTGAATTGAAGCCAATAACTAACTTACTACGAAGAGACACGTGTTGGCAATGGGAACATGCACAAGAGGCTGCATTCCAAAGAGTCAAAGATTTGATTTGTGAAACCACAACGTTAACATTTTATGATCCGAAATTACCAACCGTTGTAAGTGCTGACAGTAGCAGTTTTGGAATCGGTGCTGTGATAATGCAAAAACACAATGATATATTGAAACCTGTTGCATTCAGTAGCAGAACATTAACACCAAGTGAACAACGTTATGCAATGGTGGAAAAAGAGTGCCTTGCACTGGTATGGGCATGTGAAAAATTCTCACAATACTTGACAGGACTTGATCAGTTCACTCTTCTCACAGATCATAAACCACTAGTTCCTATTATTGGTAGCAAGTCCCTAGATGAAGTGCCAATTCGGTGCCAAAGACTAGTGCTTCGTTTAATGAGATTCAATCCTGTTATAAAATATGTACCTGGCAAAGAACAGTATATTGCAGATGCCTTATCACGAAAACCACTCATGCATAGCTCAAATGATAAACATATGGCAGAGATTATCAATGTTGATGTTGATTATGTTCAAGCAAACTGGCCAGCAAGCAACGAAAAGAAATGCCAAATTTCAAATGCAAGTGAAAGATGTCCTATTTTAGAAAAAGTTCGTAACTATATTTTGGTTGGATGGCCTAAGTATAAATCATCCGTCAGTGATGACATAAAACCATATTTTGACCAACGAGGAAATTTGTCAATAATTGATGGAATAATAACACATGGAGACAGAATGGTAATTCCACATAGTATGAAAATAGAAATATTAAACAGATTGCACGAAAGCCATCAAGGGGTGACAAAATGTATTCAAAATGCTAACGAAGTGATGTGGTGGCCAGGAATGAGCACTGATATTAAGAACATGATTGACAAGTGCTTGATATGCAGGGAAAATAGACCAGCTAATAGAAAAGAACCTTTGAAACCATCTGAGCTACCTGAAAGACCCTGGCAAGTGATTGCTATGGATTTATTTGATTGGAGAGGTAGATCTTACTTGGTTGTAGTTGACACATACTCAAGATGGATGGAAATAAAAGAGTGCTACAGAATAACAAGTCGCTCAGTGATCGGTAAATTAAAATCTATATTTTCAACGCACGGCATTCCTGAAACGGTCAAAAGTGATAGTGGAACACAATTTGTGTCCATTGATTTCCAACGTTTTGCAAAACATTATGGATTTGAACTTATAACATCCAGTCCTCATCACCATCAAGCAAATGGGGCAGCTGAAAATTCGGTGAACATTGCAAAAGCTATTCTTCGTCAAAATGATCCAGACATAGCTCTGTTGAACTACAGAAATACAGAGCACTCAGCTACCGGCGTTTCACCATCTCAGGCTCTCATGGGCAGACGTCTGAAAACAAGATTACCAGTTATGAAAAGCAAATTGATACAGGAAAATGGAAATGATGAAGCTATTCGATTACAAGATGAGCATGTAAAGTCACAATACAAAGTGAATTATGATCGTCGACACGGTGCACGTGATCTCCCAAAGTTAGCACTAGGCCAACCTGTTCTTAGTCGCATTGAAGGGGAGAGTAAGTGGGCAAATCCTGGTAATATAGTTGCCACTGATGAAGAAAACAGAACATACTTAGTCAAAACAAAAACAGGAATTATAAGAAGAAATAGGAGACACTTACAACCTGTGCCTAGCATGCCACCAGAGCAACCAGATATTGACATTGATGTGCATGATCACATGGAAACGACCATGGACTCGGAGCCTACACAGCAACTTAATGAAACTCCACCAGCACAGGCTCCACAGCCACCAAGAAGGAGTGCTCGTATAAGGAAACCAGTAGTACGCTATAGTGATGAACATTTTTGACTAATGTGTATTTGATTGTGCTTTTTCTGCATAGGTATTAAGGATTTTAAATTGTATAATATTTGGTAAACTGATTGTTATTTTAGTCTGTGATTTTAAGATGTACCGGGTAATCTAAAAACTTTATAAAAGGAAAAAGATGTCATAATATGGTATAACCTTCTGTAACTTCTTATTGGTACTTAATCCCCATTTGTATAAAGGTACTGTATTTTATGTTGGTATTGGCGGTTGGGCAGTCATGTAT
This sequence comes from Streblospio benedicti, assembly GCA_019095985.1. NCBI lineage: Eukaryota > Metazoa > Annelida > Polychaeta > Spionida > Spionidae > Streblospio > Streblospio benedicti. The sequence goes on along the minus strand of JAGTTF010000111.1, from coordinate 47,036 downwards.
GAGACAGCAGACAGTCAAGAGCTTTTACAAATAAAACATTACTAAAGAAAGACTACTGATTAGGACACGCCATAAAAGGGTACCAGTTATTTTAGCCAAACTCGACCAACATATCCACATTGTTGGTATTCCTTATGGTGAAACATACATTGTATAAATGAAGTTTTCATATTGATCATATAGTTGAATTATTTTTTTTTTTGATTTTTTTTTTTTTTTTATTTTGCCGTCTGTGGTTTAGCTAAAAAAATCAGGGGCACATAAAAATAAGATCAGGGCATCTGAGATTTGGACCATCACGTGTCCTGCTGGGCACACGAAAAAAGTTAATGTTAAGCCCTGTGTGGTATTGTCACCTCAATATCAAAGGCTCACTGTGTTGCTCAAAACTTGCGTCAACACATGCATAATGCATTAGTCTCTCCAAAGTAGCGAGAACTTTGTGCTGGTTGGTGTTCTAGCTTACGAAAAAAGAAGGGAGAGAGCCATGTGCCATGGCACGATGCTGTATAGAGTGGGTAGTTTGGTCAATGCTGCCTTGGGGTCTGTTGCATAAAAGGTTTTGCGATGCGATTTTGTTAATTTCACGTCGCAAAATACTTAGTGACGCAAAATTTGCGGCAGTTCAGTTGCATAAACAATTATCGCTGATTTGCGTGACGCAAATCTCGGCGATTTTGAGTTTAGAAATTCCATCGCAAAATGGTCCGTAATTTTGATGCGATGCCGCAATGCTGGAGTATCTATTGCATTGTTTATATCATAAAAACATGGCATTATTCTTGCATCTTCAAAATCCCCGATTACATAGACGTTTTATACAAAGAGAAAGGATTTTCCGTGACAGACTAAACCCTTTGGACACCTATGATGACCAAGAAATTATTGCTCGATACAGATTGTCCAGAGATCTCATCATGAGGTTATATGATGCAATAGGAGAAGCGCTTGAACCATCTACAGGAAGAAACCATGCAATTCCTAGGATGCTGCAACTTTTCATTGCATTACGATACTACTCGTGTGGGAACTACCATACTGTAGTAGGTGACAGCATAGGTGTGCACAAATCTTCAGTGAGCAGAATAGTTCACAGAGTTACCAGCAAACTAACTGTGTAGGATCAAAGATCAACACATCAGGTTTCCTAGTACTAGAGCAGAACAGCTACAAACCAAACAATGCTTTCATGCAATTGCTCAGTTTCCCAACGTAATGGGAGCAATTGACGGCACTCTTGTTTCAATTAAAGCTCCCAGCGTCAATGAACACTTTGTATGTGGGTAGGAAAGGAGGTCACACTCTAAACATTCTAGTAGTGTGTGCTACACTATGCTTCACGTATGTTGTAGCTAAATACCCTGGGGCTTCCAATGATGCATTTATCTGGACAAACTGTAACCTGAACGAGAGGTTCAATAATGGAGACTTTGATGGAAGCTGGCTGCTTGGAGACAGTGGGTATGTAATATACTGTAACACTAGAATAGTTCATCACCATTCAATTTTGCGGTTAAATTTCATCCATGAATCAATTTGCGGCTATTTAATTTTTGTGTTTTGATCCTAGTCTAGACTATTAATAAATTGACAAGTAACAGTCTTATCTATATGAAAAAGAAATCCAATGAATGTATTTACAAAAATACTAATGAAATAATGAATTTTCTGTTTCAGGTTTGGTTTGTCACCGTTCCTCATGACACCGATACAGCATCCCTTAGATGCAGCCGAGGAGAGGTACAATATAGCACAGAAAAGGACAAGACAGGTTGTTGAAAGATCATTTGGACTAAAACAGCGTTTTCGTTGCCTGCATTGAGACGGGGAAGTTTAACATATGAACAAGGAAAATGCTAAAGGATTATAGTTGCGTGTATGGTATTGCACAATATGTGTGTCAATGCACACCTCCCATTTGATGAGGACAAGGACGAGGATGGTGATGAAGGGAATGATGAGGATGCTGAAGATGATAACATGGATGATGCTGCATTTGATCGCAGAGTTCAACAAGGGGATGTACTGCTTAGACGAAATCTTGCACACGATAGGTTTGGGCATTTATAAACTGCTGAAACTCATGAAGCGTTTGAGAATTTTATTGATTTGTGAGGTTAGTCTTGTGTAACTGAAATCAAGACAGTCATATCAGTGTGTGACAATTTCGACAAAAAGAAACATTATGTATGCAACCCCTTCATGATTATGTTCTTAAATGTATAACAACAGTGGGATGTTCTTATCACTAGTTTTGCTTAGTTAAGATATTAGTTAAGATATTGTACAATGGTCAACATAAATTATCACTAAACCTTGTTACATTAACAAATAAACAGAAACACGATCATCAGCTTTATGATGCCGTTTTGTGAAAACAAACTTAACTAGACAAAAACTTTAAACTACATAAATGAAACTGACATTGTAGGCCTATATAATATATAAGCATGTGTACATTAACGTTGAATGTAATATATCTACTATTGAAAATATAAACCTCTTCCTTAACTATCGGTACACAACATCCATAACGATAACCCCTGGGGTCTGTTGCATAAATATCTGCGAAAAATCGCCCAACTTGCGTAAGTCGCAGGGCATGCGACGTACGCAAACTTTGCTATTGCGGCGTTGCATAAACGGTGTCGCCTTGCGTGACGAACGCAAGTGAAAATGTAGTACTTGCGTCTCTCAGATGACTTCAGTAGTTAGATTATGCCCCGACTTGTGGTTGGATACACACTTGCTTGCATGTCCCCACCACCGCTACATGCCGCATATGGCGACTCCATCATGTCTATATCCTCGGTGGGTACGATAGATCATTAAGTCTGAGAGTTTATTACAAACGGCACCAGCGGGAGTAAGCCAGGATCATGAGGTCATGGTATTGTTGTCCTGAATGCCAATGGATCATGAGGTCTGACTGGGGGATATGGCTGATGATGACTCATAGTCTGACTGGGGAGAAACAGATGGATTACTGTGGCTATTCATGCGATGACCGCGACATTGGCGTGGGATCACAAGGACATGAAATTTTTCGCAGAGACCATCTAATTTGCTTCCAATAAACAATTATCACCACTACAATGACAATTTCCAGTGTGGCTGTTACTGTGCATGCAATTATCACTTTTGTTTTCCACAGATCAGAGTTTGATGGTCTTCTAATTTCAACATCTGGATCATTACTTGTAACATTCCATTCTCCTTCTCCTATGACAGGCATGTACACTGGCCTATCATAACCAGAGTCCACCTTTCCAATACTATTTCCAAGTTTGAAGTTTGCATATGGCAGTGGATTCCAATTAACATTTGACCTGATGATTTGTGAGTATATTAGCTGGGGTGTTGGTTTCAAGGTGGGAGGTGCAGCAGTTTCCAGCTTGGACTCTGCTGCTTGGTGGAGGTATTGAGAGATGAACCAATGTTACCTCCACTAATAAGATAATTATCACAGAAGGTAAGATCCCTAGGCTTGGTAATGATAGGCAAGCCACACATGGCTTCATCCTAGTCGACATATTACTTCGTTACATGATGATTTTACAAATTTTATGTAGAAACAGCCTTGTTTTCATTTTGGGCCTTCATTGTTTTACTTGTACACTGATGTTCTTTCTCCCCAGTGTGGATTCTCATGTGCCTGGTCAAGGTGCTACTGTCACTAAAACACTTGCCACATTGACTACACTCATAAGGTTTCTCACCAGAGTGAGTTCTCATATGGGTTTTCAGAGTTCCACTTTGACTGAATGATTTCTCACATACTGTGCACTGATGTTCTTTCTCCCCAGTGTGGATTCTCATGTGCCTTCTCAGAGTTGTACGTTGACTGAATGATTTCTCACACACTGTACACTGATGTTGTTTCTCCCCAGTGTGGATTCTCATGTGGCTGGTCAAGTTGCGACTGTCACTAAAACACTTGCCACATTCGCTACACTCATAAGGCTTCTCCCCAGAGTGAGTTCTTATATGGGTTATCAGATGTTCACTTCGGCTGAATGATTTCTCACACACTATACACTGATGTTCTTTCTCCCCAGTGTGGATTCTCATGTGGCTGGTCAAGTTGCTTGGTTGACTAAAACACTTCCCACATTGTTCACACTCATAAGGTTTCTCACCGGTGTGGGTTCTGAGATGGGTTTTCAGATTTACCTTATGACTGAATGATTTCTCACACACTATACACTGATGTTCTTTCTCCCTAGTGTGGATTTTCATGTGAGTTGTCAGATCTACATTTTCACTGAATGATTTCTCACACACTGTACACTGATGTTCTTTCTCCCCAGTGTGGATTCTCACATGGGTACTCACACTTCCACTTTGGCTGACTGATTCCTCACTTGATGTAGCCTTTGGTTGCATGTCACCGTGGTTTGCCATTGTAAACTAATTTCAGCTGTGTGGTAATATCACAAATTATTTTTATAGCTTAGTCAAACTTATCCTTTGATGATTATATATCCCAAGAAATGGTATATCCTTGAAGTATTTGTTTTTGAGATGTAACTTTTTCCTCTGGTAGCCAGTCCACCATTATGTAAGAATATTATTGCATAAAACCGCTTATAATTTTATTTTTATTTTTCTATTTAACTGAATAACGAATAGCAATTAGGAAAAGCTGAAAATATTTTTTTACAGAATTACATTCTTTGTTTCACTGTAATACTTGTTTGGCTTAATCTACTTGACTATAGAATTTAGCAGCAAAAGTTAACATTTAAAAATTCTTGTCACAATGCACCGCCCTCCATTTCTACACACAATATGCTGCTTTTCCTTTATCGTGAGATACTCACTTGTTCAATTCCTTGGTGGTAAAGAGCCTCAGTATCATAATAGCTTTATCAGTTAAAAGCATACATGTATATATATGAAATAGGAACATAGCAAAGCCTGCGGTAATATGAATGCAATAATGTAAACTTATAGCAGCCTGACTTCCTTCATTGATGATTTCATACAGATTTTAATAGCGACCTTTAAGAGCCGTGTACCTGTCATATTGCTGAGACTGTTATCCCAACAACTTCATCAGGCCAAATGTATATTTATGTTTATATTTCTTAGGTATTGACTTTTATTCACTCATATAAGTAGATTTTGTATAACTCAGCCAACTAGTAGAGATTTTGCTGATGTGACAGTAAAACTGACTGTGCTGACGTGACGTTCAGAATTTGCTACATAAGAAAGAAAACAACCTCATGAATGAAAAATAAAGATTTTTAGTAATTTATACGTTGCAAATTGTGGATAATGTTGTTTTGTACTTTGCAAGCCAGTTCTGGGATAAAGTCAACTGCATAAACGTTATAAGATAATTGAGTATAAAGCATATAAGTGACCCATAATATTCCAATCGTCTCTTTTACTTACATGTTGCAAGCATGTAGAGCTACTACCACTATTAAAGGAGATTCATAACTACTTTAGACAAACATTGATAGAGACTAAATCCTTTCTCTACCATCATTCATAACTACTTTAGACAAACTCCCACCCTAAATATTTCTATTAGCACAGGTTTTTGCTTATTTACATGTGGTCCTGTTATCAAGGGGCTTTACTAAACCCATGAGATCCATTGAGCACCCCCTTCTGAGAGGGTCTAGATGGAGGGGGTACTCGATCCCACTTACCACTTAAATTTTAGCTCATTTCCCACGCCCCACTTAATATTTTCATTTCCCACTAAAATGCGTACTTTTAATAAACATTTTGTTCACTTTTACAAAAAAATGACATGATATTATAACCATCAATTTTAAATTTTAATTTTAATTGATTAAACACTTGTCTTAAACCAACTGTTATTGGTACATTACTATAATGTGAATTAAGATCTAGAATCCCTGCCAATTCTCAGTAAAACTCATGTTTAAGATTCAGATGTAGACTCCAGCTGTAAGTTTTGAGACCGAGGACTGTAGATTGGATCGTATTAAACAACACAAATTCCAGTATTTTTTAATTGTTTATCTTTATTGTTCTACTCTAGACAAAGAATTTTATCTAATCATCAAAAATTGTTAATTTCACAATTATTTTCATTTAATGACACTTAGTATTTCCAATAAACACATTGATGTCAGTCATTAGTGAGTCTGTTCATTGCAGAATATCCACAGAATGTAAAACAGGTCTATTAAATGGTTACCATTCATTAAGTATATAGAAAAAAGAACACAAGAAAATAGTTCATTGCTCCATAATAAAGATCCAGGTTGGTTATTTGTACATTTCAACAGTCTTTAATTGATTGGTTCAGAATTACTTGGCATCATCAATGTTGAATTTGTCAACCATGTGGCAAGTATCCACATTATCCATTGATATTCTTCTGTAACTATGGATTCTCACATGTTTGGTCAAGTCACCACTTTGAATAAAACACTTGCCACATTGACTACACTCATAAGGTTTCTCAACGGTGTGGATTCTCATGTGAGTTTTCAGTGTTCCACTGTGACTGAATGATTTCTCACACACTGTACACTGATATTCTTTCTCCCCAGTGTGGATTCTCATGTGGCTGGTCAAGTTGCTACTGTCACTAAAACACTTGCCACATTGACTACACTCATAAGGTTTCTCCCCAGTGTGGATTCTCATGTGCCTGGTCAGAGTTCCACTTCGACTGAATGATTTCTCACACACTGTACACTGATATTGTTTCTGCCCAGTGTGGATTCTCATGTGTTTAGTCAAGTTGCTACTTTCACTAAAACACTTGCCACATTCGCTACACTCATAAGGTTTCTCACCAGAATGAGTTCTCATATGGGATTTCAGATATCCACTTCGACTGAATGATTTCTCACACACTGTACACTGATGTTCTTTCTCGTCAGTGTGGATTCTCATGTGGCTGGTCAAGGTGCTACTTTGACTAAAACACTTGCCACATTGGCTACACTCATAAGGTTTCTCCCCAGTGTGGATTCTCATGTGTCTGGTCAAGATGTTACTTTGACTAAAACACTTGCCACATTGGCTACACTCATAAGGCTTCTCCCCAGAGTGAGTTCTCAAATGGGTTTTCAGATGTACCTTACGACTGAATATTTTCTCACACACTATACACTGATGTTCTTTCTCCCCAGTGTGGATTTTCATGTGGGTTGTAAGATCTACCTTTTCACTGAATGATTTCTCACACACTGTACACTGATGTTTTTCTCCCCAGTGTGGATTCTCACATGGGTTGTCACACTTCCACTTTGGCTGACTGATTCCTCACTTGATGTAGCCTTTGGTTGCACGTCACGGTGGTTTGCCATTGTAAACTAATTTCAGCTGTGTGGTAATATCACAAATTATTTTTATAGCTTAGTCAAACTTATCCTTTGATGATTATATATCCCAAGAAATGGTATATCCTTGAAGTATTTGTTTTTGAGATGTAACCTTTTCCTCTGGTAGCCAGTCCACTATTATGTAAGAATATTATTGCATAAAACCGCTTATAATTTTATTTTTATTTTTCTATTTAACTGAATAACGAATAGCAATTAGGAAAAGCTGAAAATATTTTTTTTACAGAATTACATTCTTTGTTTCACTGTAATACTTGTTTGGCTTAATCTACTTGACTATAGAATTTAGCAGCAAAAGTTAACATTTAAAAATTCTTGTCACAATGCACCGCCCTCCATTTCTACACACAATATGCTGCTTTTTCTTTTATTGTGTGATACTTAAACTTGTTCAATTCCTTGGTGGTAAAGAGCCTCAGTATCATAATAGCTTTATCAGTTAAAAGCATACATGTATATATATGAAATGGGAACATAGCAAAGCCTGCGGTAATATGAATGCAATAATGTAAACTTATAACATCCTGACTTCCTTCATTTATGATTTCATACAGATTTTAATAGCGACCTTTCTGGTCTTTTTTGATGACGTCATTTACCTGCTTCGTCTGACAGGTGGAATTCCCGTCAGACAGCAGATGGAGGAGGGTCGGGGGATGCTCTGCCTTGGTTAAGGTTTAGCTTCGGTTGGTGCTTGTAGATCTCTACTGCTTCTAGGATCTTCCTTCCGTGTATATTGTCCTCTCTGCCGATGATCTTCGCAGAGTCTTGATTGAACAAGTGTCCTGTACTGCTGGTGTGGATTTGTACAGCTGACAGAGGATTTCGGGTCCAAGTGCTCTTTCAGGCGGGTTTCAGGTTTCTGCCTGTTTCCCTATGTACGTCTCCCTTGCAGCTGGGACAAGAGATGTTGTATATGATCCCACACGTCTTCTTGGGATCGTTCTTGTCTTTGGGGCGTACTAATAGGTTACGTATGGTATTGAAGGGCTTGTGGAACGAGGGAATGCCATGGTTTTAAGCACTGTTGGACAGCTTCAGAAGCACCTTTAATGTACGGTAGTTTGACCGAAATGCCTTGCTTGTTGACTCACTTATGGTTCATCTGCTGTCTGACGGGAATTCCACCTGTCAGACGAAGCGCCGTGACCAGAAGAAGTCTTCAGGTCCCGTGATGGTGACCGCAACGTTAAGAAAATGTTAAAATGTAAGTGGTAGTGTTCTCAACCAAATGAATATTCCTACTACTAAAAACAGTCTTCATAAAGATAGATTTTTTATGTATGGTAACTCAGCCAACTAGTAGAGATTGTGCTGATGTGACAGACAGACAGAAGACTTAAATCGGAATCATCACAATTTCACAACAACAATGACGACTCAGCGTCTGTCATTCCAGGAGATATGATGACGACCACAAAAACATGAAAAAGACCAGAAGAAGTCTGTTGTTCTAGGTCCCGTGATGGTAATCTGCATGACGACAACAAGAAATGAAAATGACGTGGTAGTGCATCTATTAAATCTGAACCAAATGAATATTCCTACTACTGAAAAAACAGTCTTCATAAAGATAGATTTTTATGTATGGTAACTCAGGAGACTAGTAGAGATTGTGCTGATGTGACAGACAGACAGAAGACTTAAATCGCTTCATCACGACAACAACAATGACGACTCAGCGTCTGTCATTCCAGGAGATATGATGACGACCACTACGATGATGACCACCAGCATCTGTTGTTCTAGGTGATGCATTCATCTGCATGAGGACAACAACAATGATGATGACGATGGTGACTGTCATTATAGTTCTGAGTTCATCCGTGTCTGTGATTCCAGGAGATGGTGTCTGTGATTCGCGCTGCATGCGGAGCGGAACCATCCGGACCACGCCGGCGCCCGACTTCGTTCGTTCTAGCCATCTTCAGCCAACGGCGCCATCATATGCAACTACTCAGTTTGTCACGTATTGCGAGTGTCATCTTTGGGCCGCCACCCAATTTTATGTGTCAACATGTGGCAAGTTTTTCATAGTTTGCCAAAGTAACCAAGAATTGGGTTTGTCATTAAAATTGGTTTCTTACAGATGTATGAAACTGTACCGAACATTCAAAACTATATGAAACTGATACAAAACCAGGATAACATTTATCTAGTGTCTTACCGTACAGTTTAAACCACATTACGAACCCTGCTAAACTTGACCATAGCCTGTATTGATATATCCTTCGTGTCCATGTTCACGCTGAGTGTAACTGTTGCAGGACGGGAAGCCGGTGCAGATTGAGGATATCAAGGAGAGCTTCGACGGTCTGCACTGTAAGAGCCTCGCGGGGAAGCCCAAACTCTTCATCATCCAGGCCTGCCAGGGATGTGAGTACACAGACACGCACACAAACACACACACACACACACACACACACACACACATCACCAACCATCCAGGCCTGCCAATGGTGTGAGTGCTGATTCATATTTTATGTTTGTTAATTTCCTTGTCCATTTCAAGTTCATTGGCTTTTTTGCACATTATATTTGTTAATTCCCAACCACATTGCTTCAGTTTTTTTTTAATTTAGCTTAAGACCTGATATTTAAGAGGAGTCTTTCAAAGTTGATAAAAACAAGTTTGCTGATTTTATATTTTTCAATACAGCCTGTATAGCCGTTGTATCATCAGCAAATTGAACTAATTTTGTATCTTTTTCTTTTACTTTGACCACCCTTGATATTTTCACTATTTTTCTTATGAATATAGATCAAATATCTTTACTCAAAGCAAATAAATGAATAATCTTATGAATTGCATCATCAATATATCTACGTTCTATAAAATTTGACTGATTACAATAGATAAGATATGGTAGCGTTTGTTGATATATTACTTTTTACATAATGGTATAATCTATATTTGATAATGAAAATAGTCAACATTTTTTTAAACAATAGTCTGGTTTTTTTCGTTGTTTTTTATGAAGAAAGAGAAATCATAACCTGTTTTTGAAAATAGTACACCATATTCATAGCAATATTCAAAACAAACTATTGTAAACCTGTCTTAATATTAGCCAAAATATGTCACAGAATTCAATCAATATTTTGTCATTTCCAGGATTTTATTTCTTTAAAATATTTCATTACATCTTCACATTTTTTAATTTAAATGGTTTATCAAAAATTTGTTTGAGGTCTTCTGAAATTAGAAGGAATTTCACTATTTTCAAAAAAATTGTTTGTTTACAAATCTATTTCATTTATTCCTGAAGCTAATAATCCATTGTAGGATTTTTTTCTGCTTTTAAAATTTCTTATTTACTAGTAATTATTTTGCCATGATCCTATTGTAGCTTTTGTATGTGCTTTTTGATTGAATTTGCTTTTTCTAATTTGAAAAAATATTTAAGTACATTTTCCACCCTCTTCATGACACTTAATCCTACTTCTGACAATAGTTCTTTAGTTTTGTTAATTTCAATTTCTTTAAGTTTCATATTTTCATATTCATTATGGGTATTTAAATTCCTATCTAATTGGATAATCCTTTGTTCTGATTCATTAATTCTAGCTCCTCTCTCTCCTTTGTGTCTGCTTTAATATCAAAATCAATAGAGGCTAATCTTATTTTATATTTGAATAATTCCCCTTTTACCTGTCTTATCTTCAATAGTTTCATAACCATCTTTCCAATTTTATGATATTCATTTTTGTCAAAATTTGCGAGTCATTTTGACATTTATTTTTCTGACTTTGCGAGTCTACATAATATGGCCTGATTGTATTCCATGTTGTAGCCCAGTCCACAAAGGGCGTGCCGGTGGCGGACGCTGAGAGCAGTGAGGAGGACGAGTCGGGCGACCCGGACCGGGAGCTGGCGCAGGCGCTGAGACGGCTCAAGCTCGGAGACCGCGCCGCCGCCGACAGACACACAGGTAACACCTACAGCATGCAATAAACGTCCATTAATACCATTGGACACACAGGTAACTGCTGCACACATCCTGTAATAAACGTCTATTAATGAATAATTCAGTGTCATACTTTATTTAGAAAAACTATTGATTACAAGGAATTTGTAATGCGTCTGCAGACATATGTATAACATGCACAATTATGTATTAATATATTACATAATTATGACCACTGGAATGCAGAATGTTGATTGTGTGTTTGTTGGCAGGACGCGGTTCCCTGGGCGACAGTGGAGCAGTCGATGGCGCACGAGAAGGGAGACATGCTGGTGGCCTACAGCACTGTACAAGGTCAGGCTCAGCTTACAAATGGATACAGAGAAAACAAAGATTTTTATAAAATTCAAACTCTATCCAGACATATATAACAATAAAATAAGTTTGGTTGGTATTCCTGATTTTTTATTCCTAATATACACTTTCTACACTTCAGAGTTAAAAATGTACATTAGGACTAAAAAATCATGATTACTACAACAAAGCATATTGTAACTTTATATACCAAAATATATTCTATATTTTACTGCGGATGGGCAGCTCTAGTCAGGCACTGTAACCACCATAGTGAGGCTGAGAATAGCATTAGCATTGTAAGTTCTGGTGGTTAAATGCAATATTTACTGCACAATTCATGCATCTGTGTGACTGTCTTGCAGGCTACAAGTCTTGGCGTCTGCCGGACGAAGGTTCCTGGTTCATCAGGACACTCGTCAAGATATTCATGCACTACGCCAACCAGGAGCACGTCGTGGACCTCCTCACACGGGTACATTGTGACTTAATCTATTTTTGAGTCTTTATTTGTGTTTTGAGTTATTATTTTTTTCCATGATGAAGAAGAAAGCCCCTTGTTTGTAATATTGGTGACAAGTTATAAACATTATTTTTTGTCTTAATTTCTTTTTATTTCATTGTTTTTGAACAGTTAGTGACATTTATCTGGAGCTCGTGTGACTCAAAAATTTTTTTTACAATTTATTTATATTCATACAACTAAACACAACAGAACAAAATAAAATAAAACGCAGTAAGGAGAAAAGTACAGATCTAAGTACATTAGTCAATATGATATACAATAAATATACTGTATATTTCAGAAATATCAAAATATCTAATGTTGAGAACTGTGCCATCTGATTTTTCTAACATTAATTTATCATATACAAGACTTTCATTGACAATCTGGTTAATATTGTTATTTGAGTAATTTTCTTCTTTAAATTTACAGAAGTAATTTATATTGAAAATTGTGTATGAAATAATATTAATAATATAATTGAAACATTTCAATTCTGGACTTGAATCAAAATTAATACGACCTCATGTAATTTGTTTCATAATTGTATTGCACTTTACCAAAACAGGCACTTTTTCCCATAATATTCTTATTCTTTGATGATTGTATAACATGTGCTCCAAATTTTCTACTTGTCCTCATACATTACAATATTTGCTGATATTCTTAAATTTTGATGGATAGTTTCCAGTTAGAAGTATGTTATGTAATATTTTAAAGTTGAATTCTTTTAATTTTGGAATTTTTATGTTTATCAAGTTTTCATTCCAAATTTGTTTCCATATTTTTATAATATCAAAATTAAATTGCTTAGAATAAATATTCATCATTTTTACTCTAACATTATTTTTAGAGAAAAGAATTTAAAACAGCTACCTTTTGGCATTGATAATACACTGAAACTTGTTGGTTATCAAAAAAATATTGTTGATCAGACATACATTTCAAAATATTTTTATATAAAGATATGTTATTTATTATCAATTTTGGTACAGAGTTCCAGATTATTTAATAGTTTAAAGATCTTTGTTTATAAAGTCTTTTACAAACATCTTTTCAGCTTTCAACAATTTCTTAGAGTATAAACTTACGTTTCCAATCTGAATATAAGTGTTTCCCGAAACCCTGGTAAAATATAGATTAGGATAGAGTGAAAAGAAATTGTTCAATGTTATTTTGCTATTTTATAGAAATATCATAATATTGTTTGATAAGAGGAAATGCATAAAATATTACAGTCTACCAAAAACTTAGAACTATGGATAATTTGAGCAAATAAATTTTTCCCCATCATGTTACTCTACATTATTAACCTCGAGAAAGCAGAAGACTAGAGAAAAGCAATAAAGATATGAAAATAAGAATGGTTTATACAATCAAATAATATATGGTGACTGCTGAACACTCTTTAGTACATTGCCACACAGGTCTCAGTCTAATTTTGCAGCTCCACCTAGTCTTGTCATAGCCAACGTGAGCTTGCATTAACTCTGTAATAATTACAATAATGTACATGTCACATTGTAGGTTCGTGACGCCATCGCGCGGAAACAGACGGGTCTGAAGAAGATGGTTCAGGTCTGTTTGTGCAGATGACACGCAACGATGATACGCTGCGCAAAAAGTGGTACTTTTTCCCAGGATACCCGCCCACACCGACGTTCTAGGGGCCAATAGCTGCCCACATCGACTTTCTAGATGCTCCTGGCATAGAGTTTTCAATGAAAGGCTGTGATTTTATTTTAGCGTTTTTGTGGGAAATCCACCATTGTGTGGTAATATGTCTAAATGTCAGAATGAGTTTGAAAGCTACAAGAAGTTTTTGTCATGTATGTGAAGACTTTCACCCACGCTAAGTTTAGTGATTCACTGTTTGTTTAGTGAAGTATTTTTCTAATGCTTTAAGTGCTTTAATATGTGGATGAATTATAATGTAATGTGCTTTGCAAAGCGAAGGTGACTAATTTGTACGACAGAAAGTAGAACCTCATTATCTTGAAGCTTTTCAGGTCACTGTAAAATCTTTGAGATGGTAATATTTGAGATGACTAACTGACACATGTTTGAAATTTGTTTGATGGTAATTTAAACTAACCTCGAGAAAGCAAAAGACTAGAGATAAGCAATAAAGAGATATGAAGGTTCTAGTGTACAAGTTTCAACATAAATAATTGCCAACAGCTTTGCCAAAACACGACAGGAGTCTGTGAACTAAATAAAATGGTAATATATATTTTTCCTTCTTACTATTCAATATTAAATAAATAGTCCAAGTTTTTAAATTTTATATTTTTTTATTAAAGCTAGATTTTAGTCAATAGACTCCTTTTCAATCTTATAAAAATTACTGTTTGTCATTTTATATTAATATTATATTTATTTTTATTCTTTTTTATATTAGAGTTTCAACAAAATTTTATAAGATTTAGAAACTTGGACTATTTATACAATATTGCATGGTAAGAAGAGAAATATTACTTACTCGCTCTCCAGCATTTCATCATGGTTGTCCACTTGATTTTTGGTTATGTGGTATTAAGCAGTGAGTCTCATGATTTAACGACTTAGATCAACCTGCTTTTCTACCAATTTTTTTTTTCCTAAACGGCTAATTGAAACATAATTTTTAATCAATTTGAAACCTCATAAGTTCCTTTTCAAAATTAAATATATTTTGATTTTGAAAAGGAACCTGTGAGGTTCATAATCAAAATCATTTAAAAATATGATTTAAAAATTATATTTAAATTTGTACTTTAGAATCATTATTTTTTGGAAGAAACGCAGGTAGTTGAATCATGATTCATCATGTCATTATCCAGAGAATTATGGCCATGTATGTACAGAGTAATTTTTAAGTTAAACCATCGTTTAAACTTTCTACTT